>JAFHLA010000022.1:945000-1185000 GCA_021432705.1 Caranx ignobilis
CACGCGAACTGGAAGGGGATGGTGATCTTCCCGGCGTCGTGGTTCCGGTTCTGTCCGGTTTTCTGGCCGCCCTTGAACTGAAAAGTATTCCCACCGATAACCTTAGTAGTTTCCGAGCCGTAGGTGCACGGTCCGCTCGTCGTCACGTCCGTTTGGTATTCCTTTAAACACACTCTGAAGTACGTGTCGCACTCGTCCGCGCCGCAGTGGCCCTCCGCCGCGCTCTGCTCCGCGTCGCAGCAGTCGCCGTTGAGCAGCTGACCTCTGGGGTTATCCACCGACACCAGCTGCAGCTCGAAGTACCCCGTGG
Source organism: Caranx ignobilis (assembly GCA_021432705.1). NCBI lineage: Eukaryota > Metazoa > Chordata > Actinopteri > Carangiformes > Carangidae > Caranx > Caranx ignobilis. Next base: position 945,311 of record JAFHLA010000022.1, read on the forward strand.
ACTGACACACCTGAGGGGCGAGAGCGGGGGGAGAGACGGGAGGAGGAGAGGGGGGGGGGGGGTTAGCGTGAGCGGCTGGAGACACTCAGAGGAGGCGGTGAAGTGTGGAGGCTCCAGGGTCAGATCATCAGTGTCAAACACAGCATTTCACAGAGATAACTGTAAAACATGATGGAGTGAGTGGAGCTCCCTGAACTGGAGCAGTCACACACACACACACACACACACACACACACAGACGCACACACACTCTCTGGCACAGTTGAACTCCGGAGCGACCCAGTGCTCCACTTCAGCCTGTCAGGCTGCAGAGAAGACAAATCCACCTCAAACCTGAGTTTTCTGAAAACACTCTTGAACATTTGCTTCTGTTCTCACGTGTGTGCGATTTTTCCAAACAGGTGAAACTGATTTATTTATTTATTTGTTTATTTAAACCGAGCTCTACAAAGACGCTGCGTAAAGACGCGCCCTGAGCCACTGGCACCGACTCTGTGGTGAGCAAACACTCAACTTCTACACTGAACAAGCATCTCACTAAAGTCTTCTCTCAACATGTAGCTGCGGCTCGTGAGGCCTGTGAACTACAAACTTATTTAATCTCCCTGAGGAAGCGCACATTCAGTACATCTGAGATCACATGATTCAAGTATCGAAGCAGGAGATTCAATTAAGGCTGGAATTTAACCCGCTCCAACAAAAACCACACACACACACACACATACACACACAGGTCCCAGTGTCTTTAAGTCACACAGATCGATCACCAGCTCCTCCTCGGACGTGAACCACATAAAGTTCTCACCTCAGCCCGCAGCGTCAGGAGGAGACACACTAGTGAGAAGCGCTGCACTTTCCCCAGATTATTCCACATGTCTCCGGCCGCTCGGTGTTGGTTACCATGAGGAAGAGACCCAACCTGTCTGTCTCACTCAGTCAAAATACTAATGAAGAAGAAGAAGAAGAAGAGAAAACACAGTATCCTCCTCCTCCTCCCGGTGTCCGCGGCGGCATGCACGGCGTGGCTGGCTGGCTGGCTGGCTGCTCCCCGGGATGCCTGCGGCTCTGGAGGAGGTAAAAAAAAAAGAAGCGCACCGCACCGCTGCTGCTGCTGCTGCTGCTGTTTGGTCCACGGACGCACAACAAGACGCGCACACTCCACTTCCCTCCGCCGCTCGACGCACTAAACGGCAGAGAGGGAGAGCAGCGGCGCGTCTCTGCTGCTCCGAGCCGGTCCCCGAGGACTGACAGCTGCACGGACCAATCACAGGGGCGGCTGGGTGGACCGCTTCACGGGCGACAGCCAATCAGAGAGAGAGGCGGGAGGAGGCCGGCTGATGGATTTATTATGGAAGTTCGCTGGAGCAGAGGAGCTTGTACTGGGATTTCTTTTTACTATACTCAAACCATGAAGTGGATTTTATAGAAAAACACAGGTGTGTCCACTTTTAAATAAAGTTTTTTCATGATAAATAAAAGTCAGAATCTGTTTTAGTCACAAGTCTCATGTAAAAACTTATGGAGAGGGAGAAACACAGTGGGTGGTGGTAGATCTGAGCCACAGATGAATGAAGTCAGAACATGTAGGGTGAGGTGAGTTAACACCGTTACATGTGTTGAGCCCGGGACAACTGAGCTGCTGCAGGCAGAGGAAACGTGGCTGTTAGCGCCCTCTACTGACAGATGCAGCACACAGAGCTCCACTACACTTCCAGACTTCATAACACACACTACTCACAAAGAGTTAGGCATACTGGGCTCTAGGGTGACATATCAGACTGCACCTAAAGTGCACCGTGACCTTTACAGGTGAACTTATTCTGACCTTCTCTCAACTTTTGAATGCACCTGTCCAACTGTTGACTGTCTCAGTCCTTATAACACAACATGCTGTTCTCTAACAAGGTGATGGGCCACAAACATCACGACAAGTGTCTGATCCATGAATCCACCGCTGAATGTTCTGGTTCACCATCCTCTTCATCATGCTGACATCACTGTGACATCACTGTGACATCATAAGACCAAGAATACACACCTGTATAACAGTCCATCAGCAGTACCTGGACATTTCGTGTCCACTGAGCTCAGAGTGTCATCAGCAGGTTCAACAGAGGCACAGAGAGACTGGAAGAGTCACAGAAAGACAGACAAGTGGACGTCCTTTGGTCACAGAACAACTTATTGACACATGGACATGTACTACTGTACATCTACTTTCATGATGCAACATCACTGTAGCTTCAACTTTTACATTTTCCATCATTTTCCCCTGAAAGTGGAATATCCCAAACCTTTTGTGAGGAGTGTATAAGCAGGAAGAACGGCTGCAGGAAGGATGGACAGGTAGGTAGGATGCAGATATGAAGACCTGACTTCCACTGAACAACTTCAACTTAACTCTTTTATGAATTCGAAACACAATTCAAACCAACAACACAAACAGATGATAGGTAACATTGTTAACATGTGGACTCACAGTAAGATGATCATGAAGGTCCATCAGCACAATGGCCATGAAGAAGCTGTAGGTCATGAAGTAGACGGACCGAGCTGTAGTGAGGTGAGACCTTCAAAGTAGATTCTTGAGTTATTAAACGAACAAGTAAAAGAAAGTGACTTAAGGTTTTTAGAGGAAAAAACCACAACTGTAATATTGAAAATCAAGGCTCAGGTTACATAGACATCGTTACGTTGACATCTCCTGCAGCTGTCAGTGAACACATCATGGAGAATAAAGACGATCCAACAGCGGAGGTGGATTTGTGCAGGTATCTGTGGCTTCAACAGCCGCCGGCGACAACCCACTTCCTGTCAATCAAAGTCGGTACGACGCTGTGATGAGATACTTTAGATCGTCTGTATCAGAAGATAAAGGTCAGAGTTATTAGGGTCTGAACAAATCTACAGGTTTCAGAAGACAAGCAGATACATCTCCACCTTCACCTACAGCAAAGACTCGCCCCTGGGCAGAGGCGAATGGGGGGGCTGAGAGGGCAGCACTCAAAAGGGGCAACGCTCAACAAGGATCTGATGTAATCCGTCCGGCCGTGTCCCGTGTCCCGGCCCCGGTCCTGACTTGTTCCGCTGGTGACTCTGCCGACATTGGAGCGACTGGCCTAATCCATTTCCCTGGTTTCTGCTGGAAGCACGTTGGGAAACTCAAATGATGGCAGCTTCTCTGCAATTGACAGGAGTTTGGAAACGACATTGGACAACTAGTGCAAACTGCTCAGCACAATAATGCTGTGTGTGCCCAGAGCCTGGAGCCTCTCTTTGATTTACACACTTTGGGGTAATGTGGTAATACACTCCTAAAATTTCATTCCAGTGTCCCAGTCCCAAACAAGTTGGTCATTCTTTCCTGAGGAATCATGCTCGTATAATATCAGCGAGGGACGAGGCCAACCCCTCAGCAGCAGTAAGTGGAGGTTTTCGTTGTTATGATGTGTGGTGAAATATAATGAAGTGCAGGCCAAAGGGGGGGGGGTGGTGGTGGTGGCACGACAGTGATCAACGGCCTGAAGCCTGGCAGGCCAAACTCTGCCTCATCTTTCCCCAAAGGTAAAGGAGCAGTCAACTTTAACAATGAAACATCTGGGGGTTTGAACAGTGACTTTGTGTCCATAAAACGAGACGTACCTGAGGCGTCACATACACTGAGCAACTTCATGATCTCTTCTGTATTCACCCTTGTGAGTTGAAGGTGATGGAACCTGATCAGAGATTGGTTGTAGGCATCTACATCATTGTGTCTAAAGCTTGATTTGTGCTTATGCATCAAGTTGACGGCGTACCCTGTAGGTCCCTCTGCGGCGCCGTGAAGCCCTATTCCTGCGCCGGACGTGCACCTCCAAAAATTGCAAGGCGACACAGACCATCAGGACGGTGACAGGTCCACTCAGAATGTCACTTCCAGCATTTAGCTTTCTTTCTTTCTTGCTCGTAGCATTTGTTTTTTCATCATCATCTCCATCTCCAGGAACAAAGCAGCTATAGGGGACCTATTATGCTCATTCAGGGGCTTCAGGGGAACTAGGACCAAGACCAAGACCAGAACCAGTAACAGAACCAAACTGAATGACACTGAACTGAAACAGTAGAGTAATGGGACAGCACTGGTCACTCTTTCACGTTACCTTGACGACACAGTGTTGCTGAGACTGGCTGGTCTGGGACTTAACAGCTCCTTCATGTCAGTGGTTAGAGTCAGTAAGGTGACCATGTGTCTGTTGAGCTCTTTCTGTACAACGTGACTCCTGATTTATTTCAGGACAGGTTCCTCCATGCTCCACACCTTCCTCCGAAAGGAGAGCTGTGGTCAAAGAACCATAAACCTCCAAGCGAGGATGAAGAAAACGCCAAATTTCCTGTTTCCTTCATACTTGACACAGCAGTGTTTCATTTGTGAGATCACTGTCTCAGATGCCAGGCCAGGGAAGGGGTGGGGGGTGGGGGGGTGGTCCAATCAGACAGCTGCGTTGCCTCGTGCACGTCGTCCTGCGGCCACTCGGGCTCGTGCAGACACTGGATCAGTTCATCAGTTCTGCAGCTTGATCAGGCCACGGCTGCAGGACGGAGTCCGACAGGTGGCCTCTGACACCCGGTGGCAGATGTTTCCTCCCAGGGAAGCAGGTGCAGACACACACACACACATTTTGTCATTTGCACATACTTGTGTGCATATGACTCACTCACATGCCTCCACACAGACACAAACGTCTTGTATTGGTCTCTTTACGACGGCTCTTATCAGCTGTGATAAGGAAGCATGTGAAATGCAGCTCAGAGATAAACGAGGGAAGTAATGAGGTTAATTCCCTGCAAGGACGTTACTGGACTTATAGCAGAGAGTCAACGGACACACATGATGTAGCTGTGTGACCTGTGTGTGTTTACTGTGTGTGTGTACTGTGTGATCTTGAGGTGCCTTTATTTAAATGATAATTTCCATTATGTAATTCTATCCTATAAATCTCACACTTGTTAGACGTGTTTACGACACTGAGCAGCTGCGGTAGCTTCTTTAAAACACAGACCGACTGTGGCGTCTTACATTTTATGGATATCTTAGGAGAATATAAGAGGAGATGAGCTCATAAAATCAGCGCAACACAATCACTCTTTCTTTCATTCGGCATGTGCCAAATGACACATCTGTGCTGAGTGATCAGCCGTGTTGGTGTTTGAAGACAAAGCTGGAGATGACAGGAAGTTGGCTTCTCTCTCTCTGCTGCACAGAGCTGCCATCACTCGGTGGTGCTCCTCAAAAACTCAGGTTCACATGTTCCACAGGAGAGACTACCACCGTCCTGCTGAGGATCCCACCGACCGACTGACTGACCGACTGTGGTGATGACTGACCCACGAGCTACAACCGGAGAGTATTTGAGCCTGAAACAAAGTTTACATTAAAGTGTTTTGCTAATTTTTCACTGGTGGGTGTGGCTCAGGAGGTAGAGCTGCTCGTCCACTAATGTGAGGGGAGGTGGTTCGATCCTCCTCCTCCTCCTCCTCCTGGGCAAGGTGCTGAATCCTGATTGATCTTTTTTACAGAATAACCCCAGGGGAACAAGAATGTGTGTGTCACCAAAGCTCTCCTCAGATTACCTCGTTAGCAAAGTAGCGATCTAGGACAATGATTGAAGAATGATAACTCTCCTGTCATGTCACTGCTACCAGCAGCATCGGCACCATCAGGTCCAACATGGAGCCTGGTTCAGATCCAGATGAACGTCCTCGTCACGTGGACGCTTTATCATCATCGTCAGAAAGGAGAAGGCGACTGAAGCTCTGCTGTGAGCCCTGGCTCCACGTCAGGAGAGACCAGACAGGTTTGGTGTGGACGATAACATGTAGAAGCTAACCACCGCTACTTTAGTTAGGGTCCAGACCAAGACCACCTCTTTTGGTCAGACCAGATTTGGGGCCTTTGGTCTGGACCATGGTCCAGGGGGCTTTCACACCTGAAAATTTGGTTTGGATCAAACGGAAAAGTCCGACAGTCCAGACCAGACGAGGTCGGTGTGAAAGCCCCCTCAGAGTGTCAGTACCAGCTGTCTTATCACACGGTGAGCTTAAACCTGTGTGGTTGACTCTTGGTTTGGAAATGGAAGAGTACAAGTAAAAGAAAACCTGCTTTCCCGTTCAGGAGATGGATGTTTGAAGGATTAAGCAATTCGGCAGATAAAGTCCCATCTCACATTGCTGGGGCCTCTAATGCGGAACAAAGACTAAACAAGCGCCCTGCTGAAGTCTACACACACTGATCTACTGTGATATAACGCTGCACTGCATCATGGGACGTTACACTGCAGCTACAGGTCTCCTCCGAGGGAACTGAAACTACAATTATTATAGTAACAGAAGAATCCAGACTGAACATGCACACACGCATTTTGCTCTGAAATATCCTGGGTTTTTTGTAATTCCATTAAACATGAAGATCCACAGTTTCTTGTCTCTTCATGTCCATATGTCACCATCTCCTACACACTCAGGTGTGTCTCTGCACAGATCCCTCTGATAACTGAATTCCTGCACATTAATCACACCTGGTGATTAAAGTAATTGTGCCTCTGATGACTGTGTATTTCATGATGTGAGTGGACATGAAACATTCACACTTCATCCCTCTGTCATTGTGGAAAGTGCTGAGTCAGCTCTGCAGCCCTGCATGTGCCTGCCTGCACCGGAGGAGTCGGCCATGTTGCGCTTCCTTTTACTTTTTATTGCTTCATGCTGTTAATCTGATGACTTCACTCTGCAACTATGTGCTTTTAGTTTTACATTAGTGCATCGCTAATTAGCGACAGTAAATGTATTTCAGAAAAAATGTTCACGGCTCCAGTTTTTTTTATCGTTGACTGTTTTTAAAAGCATAAACTTGAGACTCACAGAACTTTGTTTAACGTTCTGTACAAACTGTGTATTTGATATTTTGAACATTGAAAAGAAGTCAAACTTGGTTTGGAGCATGAGATGAACGTGTTGACTTTTTAAAACATTTGACCAACACCACATTTTATGTTTGATGGACAGTGTTTACCTTTCAGCCAATTTGAACGTTTCCAAGAAAGTGTTGGACTTCCCCAGCGGGACGTGAACCTATCGCACTCTGTGACCCAACAGTAACCCCGCCATAAAAGTTTAGTGGTGTGAATACCACACTCCTCACTACATACACTGCCTTTATTTAGCTTTTCTGCTACCGGAAAGTTTTGCTCGGTTTCTTGTTAAAACACTGATTTTTTTCATGTTAAAAATCAAGATTATTTTCAATGTGGGAAGAAACAGTTTACACGTGTCCTGATCATGAGAAATGATGTAAATGATTAATAATGACACTGTTTCTCAAGTTTATCTGCTGATGTCACAAAAGATGAGCAAACTCTGAAATCACTTTGTGACGGTCAGTCTGAAACCGCACTTCTCTGACCTCTCTGTCAGATCTGTCCTTCTCCACCTGTCTCTCTCTACCTGTCCTTCTTCACCTGTCCCTCTCTCTACATGTCCTTCTCTACCTGTGGCTCAGGAGCTCCTGTCCTGCAGGGCTCCTGTCGAAAACCAAAGGCTGCTGAGTTTTGACAGATGAACAAACACAACAGACACTGCAGCTTTCACTTTCCGCACACAAACGCTGCTCGGTGTAAAGCAGCAGCAGCAGCAGCAGCAGCAGCAGCAGCAGCAGCGCAGACCAACAGGCCGAGGGCTGAGAGCTGCCATAGAAACGTTTACAAGTGGCGTCCTGAAGAATGCAAACACAACTGAGAGCAGCTCTTATCTGACAAAAGAGTAAACTTTAGACAGTCCTGTTGTGGCTTGTCTGTGTGGTCCTTCCACTACAATACACTGCACCGGAGGATCATTTCAACAGAATGGGCGATTGTCTTAGATTTCCAATCCTCACATAACTGGGCAACTTGCATTCACTCTTGTTTACAGTAGCTCAGACGTGGTGGGGTGGTGGTGGTGGTGGTGTCAGATCCTGGAGGCTAATACTCCATCCACTGCACTGATTATGTTCTGGTACGAAAACTGAGACCTGGAGACGCTGCTGACCCCGTTTTAGTTTCAAAAGGAGTCGAAACCATGATGTACGTGCTCACAGCTGCTCTCTGATTGGATCTCCTCTGCAGTCAAGTGTTGTTCAGTTCAATTCTGCAGCCTGTCTGCTTCCTGTTTACACCGGCTCACACATGTGGACGTGCCTGCTATGGCATGTGAGCTGTGTGTCTACAGGTGTGTTGGTCTGGACAGAGATAGTCAGATGTCTGCAGGTCACCAGAGTGTGCTGATCTCTCTACTTCACTTTTTAATACCTGATGCATTTTTTGACACGAAGCATCTGTCTCAACTTGCAGCTTCTAAAAGGACGGACGTCTTTGTTCGTGTTTATGTAATGATCTGATCATGACATCAACCACAACAACAAGGTCTTCTCTGTCTATTTTTGGCTGGAGCTTCAAACAGGCACATCTCACATGGCCCAGTGTGCCGATGTGATCCGTTCACTGGGAAACGTTCCCAGCTTAACACACATTCACACACTCGCTGCATTGCTCAGGGGTAAATAAAGTTGATGATGCTCTTTTTATTTAAAGGAGTGGAGAGGGTTACTCATACGTGCTCCCGGTTCCCAGCAGCGAAGCGAATGTCTGATGCTTGATTCCCCCAAAGCGTTCTGCGACGCACTGGTGTTGCTCATCACAAGGCGGGGTGAACAGCTGGATCGTGTGTTTGGAGAAGCAGACAGGTGTGTGTGTGTGTTCACCCAGGTTGTGTGAGGTCAGTTATCAGCAGCCAGAGACGACACAGATGTGCATCAGCGTCTGGATGCAAAGCTCCAGTAGTCCTGAATGTTGTCGGATTCCCAGAAAAACAAACACGTGGGAATACCCTCCACAAGTCTGAGACTGAGTCTGAGACTTGCTCAACCCAGGTACGCATGAGAAACGAGACAAGACGTTTCCTGTCGGAGGAGTCACACCTACAGGCTGCTCTCTCTGTCTCTCTGCCCACATGGAGGAAGTGGGGGTACCATGACCATGATCGACCCATCAGGAAGGAGAGCCCTGGATTTATGAGGTCGCTGCACATTCCAGTGCCGCCGTACGTACAGAGGAATTAGTCAAGGTACAGTGGGCAGGATGTGCACATCAGGGAGGGGCGTGGCATAAATACTGCAGCTTTTCTTCAGACGGGATGGTGCTGGTGAATCCTGATGTTCACCCAGATGTTGACCACAGTCTGCAAAGAAAGTTCAGTTCCATCTACACATAAAGAGTCAGCACTTAAAGACAAACAGCTCCTGACGTGTCCTGGTGTCTCACCTGCTAAAAGGTATACCATGAAGGTCAAGTCCTGACCTGACCTCTGTCACTGTGTCTGTCCAAATCAAGTCAAAAAAATAACCGATAACAAACCAATAAACCAGTCGTCCTGATTCTTCAGGTCACTGAGCTGCACCCAGGTGGTGCAGGATAAAGAGCTCCACGGGGACGTGATGGAGATGTTGTATTTTTGTTTGTGTTGCGTCTTAATTTCAAGGATTTGATTTTGTTATCAGATTTGAATCTTATTCCAAAACTCCTACATTTCCACTAATGTTAGATCTAAAGTGTTCATAAAAACTCCCACTTCTGGCTCAACAGCTTCTGTCAAGCAGCTTCAGTGTGATCTATGGTCATGGCCTGGAGGTGGTACTACAAAGTGCTTACATGCTAAGACCTGGGTTCAAGTGGAGGAACCATGTTCCACCTCAGTCTGCTCCACCTGGCAGCTGGGTGACATGCCGGAGCCCACTCTCCACCTCCACACATACCGACTGGAGTATGTGCGGAGGTGGAACAGGCATTTTTACTCTGACTAATCTCCACCACTTTGAATTTCCCTCCCTCCTTCCTTCACACACACACACACACACACACCACACACACATATTTCCTCTTGTACGTAGTTGCTGCAAACTTTCCTCATGACGCAGTCAACGAGATGATTTGTCACTTCCCCAACTGATCGTGAGTTCATTCACAGGTTCAGGCCTCAATCAGATTCCAGGTGAGTGGACGGACGGACGGATGGATGAACGGACGGAGAGAAGGACGGACGGACGGACGGATGGATGGACGGACGGAAGGCTATGTGACCTGTAAATCAATAGAGTTTATGAAATTGAATAACTATGATCAGTGGGTGTGTGTGCGTGTGAATGGGCAAACAAACAAACACAGTTAAAGTTGCAGAAACAGAAACACCGTTACCATGGCAGTTTCAATGGAGCGAGGTGAGAAGCACCGAGGAGGATTTACAGTGGTTTATGGTGACAGCTCTTCACTGATGTGGTTTGAGTTTCGAATCAGAGCCTAAAAGTGTGAGTGTGAATGAAGCGGGTGTGAATGAAGCGCCGGCAGCGTTTCCATGTGGTTTTTCCAGGGAACAGACAGAAAAACACAAATATTTAACCTCGAGTCGACTTCTCAGGTGATCGCACGCAGAACAATAAACACTGACAGACACACACACACACACACACACACACACACTCTGACATACCTTCACATTAAGACGCAAACACACAGATTTGACACCACAGCTCCTACCTACACCCACACAGATACAGAGACACCCACGCAGGGCAGGTGGCAGGTGTTTGCTCGGCTCCTCTGAGCTTAGGACAGTGTGTGTGTGTGTGAGCTGCAGCAGCAGGTGCAGCGGCTCTAATCCAAAGGTGTGTGTCTGATAACACTGGAGCCACGATGGTTTTACTGCCTTTATCAGTGGCAGCAGACAGGAAGATGGAGACAGACACCTTAACACCTGTCTGCCTGTCTGTCTCCAGTCTGTCTCTGTCTGTCTGTCTGTCTGTCTGTCTGTCGCCAGGTCTGTCTGTCTTTCTGCCTGTCTGTCCTCTTGTTTGTTAGTGCAATGCTAACACAGTTCAGTCTCCACAGGGATGCTGGGACTAATGGAGGAAGAGCAATTCAAAGAAATCTCTTCCTGTCCATCAAACCTCACCTTCTCCTTCTCCCTGAACACCTGTAAATACCTTTTCCTCCCCAGAGTGATCAGACAACACGTCACCCAGCAGCTACGTATCCCATCTGGCCAGGAAACATGTTGGGATTCCCCAGGAAGAGCAGGAAGAGGATGAGGAGGAGGTGGTGGTGAGGTAGACGAACATCTGGGCTGATGCTGTAACTGTGACCTGTGGGGGGATACGACACCATGAACAACCTCTTCCCTGACATGTTTATTCCCATGCTACTTCACAGTACAGTATCTCTAATGAGGTTTAGTTTGTGGTTGTAAATGTCTTAACAAGCGACGACTGCATCCAAGTCTGAGGCGGTGGCTCCACATCCTCTCCTGATCATGTTTCAGCTTTGCAGATAAAAAAAAAAAAAGTCCAAACATCTTATTGAATGAAAACCTAAGGACTCCCAGCCAGAGAGGAACCTGCCTGATCGGCTGCACAGCGTCTACCTGTCGCTGCTGCAGGTGGTGTCGGAGGCCTGAGGCTCTGATTTCAGCTCTAAAACCTCTTAACAAGGCCAAAAACACAAAGCAGGTCCCTGTCATCTTACACGACAGCATATGGGCCCCGGTTCCCACACCCAGCTCCATGTAAACATCTCATTAAGCTGTGCAGGGTGGGGAGGCCTCAGCCATAAAAGGAAGGAACAAAACTGTAGAAACCCCCCCTCCCCCTCCCTCCTAACCCTCACACACACTCACACAGACAGACAGTGTCAATTAGGCCACTGTCTGAGATTGCTGCAGCTCCTGTGAAGCTCCAGGTAATCACGGCAAATTAATACCTGCACAGGCTCAGGGGGCTTTTTCTGTGAAGTCTGAAGGAAGGAGGGCTTTTAAAGAAAGGTATGGATGAGGCAGCATCCTGCATCCTGCTCACCTGAGTCAGATCACAGAGCCCATGTATGTGGATCAAATGTTTATGCTGTGAACAACTGTCTGATCCTGCAGCTTCATAATGAGAAGTCTGCACGGGGAGACACACACACACACACACACACACACACCTCTAGGGGCCTTTACAAAACAGGTATCAGTGTCGTGACGGGTCAAAAGGTCAAACAGGGGGGTCGGGGGGGTGGACAGGTCAGGACTCTGGTCCTCGTGACCTGGTGAGTGTCTCTCAGACAAGACACAACAGTAAACACTGAGGTCTGGAGGTGTCAGATTTAAAATGCCTCTCTTCATCCACACGAGAGCATCAGGATGTAGGAGGAGTTCAGACCTGCAAAGACACACTCAGTCCATTTGTCTGAGGCAGTTGCGGCCTCTTGGAGATCGAGTCAGTAGCACTTAATAAGATGGAGGAGTCAGGTGGAGGAGCTGGAGTCATTTGGAAGATTAAAGATGAAAAATCAGTGATCTGAAACTCATGGACGACACCCATCACGACCACCTCCGTCATATCGGAGCCCACTGTGTGGCTCATCTGATGGCCCAGAGGAAGACAAAGAAGAAGAAAACACCACTTTCTCTGTGTTATCCACTCGCTGCCATGCAAGTGTGAGTGTGAATGAAGACATTACACTCCGTGATGCACAGATAAAGACGCAGCAGCTCACAGGTGACGAGGGGGAGGGGCTCTGACACACAGGCTGTCTCCTGTTTCAATAAACAGATTATAATTGTTTATTCAGAGAAGTCATTTTCAGTCATCAGTGGTGCTTAGTTTCATGTTTCGTCTTACTGTCATTGTGTTTCACTGTGATTCACCAAATGGCCTTTTTCCTTCATCGTGCTGCTGCTCTTTTCGCCAGGACGCCCTCGTGTTGTCGTCGCAGCAGCAGCAGAAGCAGCAACATGTCGGAGCCTAATAAAAACGCTTCCTGTCCTGAAGAATGTCACTCAGTCCAAACATGTTAGTGTTTCTGACACACACACACACACACACTGTCATTGGTCTGAATTCTGCTTTGATTCCCTTTCTTTCTTTGCACAACATCCTCGGTGGGAGGTGGGCCGGGATGCGGGAGAGGCTCCTTCACTCTCACCACCATCACCACAAGCACGACCAGCGACAAGTGTGTGCATGACTGCATATTTGTGGAGGTGGGCATGTTTGCTTTGGCTCACTCACGCAGATTTTTCTGGTGAAGTACAGTAGGTGATCCCCCCCCACACACACACACAGATACACACACGCACACAGCGGGCTGAACTCACAGGAAATCAGACGGACTCTTTTGTAACACCGGGAGAAGATGGAAATCTCCTCCTTTCACCGGCACAATAAATAAATTGCTGGCTGCATTATCTCTCTGAGGATCTGTTTTGTTATTAATCAACAGAAATGGGGCGGGGCCTGGAAACTTGGCGCCCCTGGTGAACACCGAGAGTGCAAGCTGCAGTTCTCTTCATTGTGTTCACAAGGTACAAAAGAGTAAAAAAAAAAAAAAAAAATCAGAGCATGCTCATATCTCAATTGTGATTCATGACGCGGACTGTCGGCTCAGGCTCGTACGTATTGTCCCGGTGCTGCAGCGCTGTGCGGTACGTCTGCGTTTAGGGCCTAGTGGTAAATGATTGAGGTGTCCTTTCAAGGCGAAACACCACCATTGTTTCCCTAACAATCCACAATCTGACACAGGAAGTGACACACAGGACACAAATACAATGACCAGCGCGGCTGCGGCTCCGTGACAACAGAACGGCGGCTCCACGGAGCAGTGGGAAAATGTTCCCGTGTGCTCACAGCCAATGCACAAACACCTACGATGCAGATGCAGTAGAAAGTTTTGAAAAGTTTGTGCTCAAAAAGAGACGTATTCCAGCAAACTCACACTGAAGCCTCAGAGCAGCAGGGCCGTGACCGCACGTCAAACATGGAGTCGGACCTCAGTGACAAACATCGTAGGAGCTGCAGGGAAACTAAAAGGCCTGGAGCTCTGGAGTGGCTCCAAACACTTCGGACTTGGACCTGATCCGGCTCTTGTCTTATAAAAAGAGAGACATGTTTCCTGCCTCTTTTTTTTGTATTTAATTATTGTTATTTCTTTATATAGCTTTTCCCTATCATTAATAAAGGACGTGGGAACAATCAGGCAACGGGTGGGAGTTGTATTGCTAACTGGAATAACCCTAATAAAGTCTAATATGGAGGCCGGGCTGCTGGGGATGAACATACAGAGATTTCATTCCAGACATGTCTGACCTCTGGTGACCTTCTGTCTTTGCCAGATGAAGACGCTTCCTTGCAGGGCGCCTGCAGAACCAGGTGTTAAAGCTGTGAACACGCCTCACTGCTTCAGTAAGAGTTTCCAGGGCTTCGTCCAGCGCTGCTGGGGCTGATGGAGGGCTCGGACGGTTCAACGATCACAGGGCAGCGACAGGTAGGAGGATGAAGCTTCGAAGGCTTTGGAGTCAAACCAAGCGTCACCAGGTGAAACACACGGGCTGAGCCTCGGCCTCTGGACCTCACACTCTCCTCTCTCTGTTGTGTGTTTACTGTCAACACAGATAAGGAGCCTTTTTCAAGTTGTGATTGTGTTTATTTATCTTTTCTTCTCTGGATGATAACGTCTCCAGCGGAGAGGCTGGAGGACTAATCACTCTGAAACTCAATGCAGCAGCTACTCTCACAGCTCAGAATACTTTAAGTGGCAAACAAATAGCTGCACCGCCCTCTTTTCCACCCACATACTTCCACTGCTGCTCCCTAACTAAATCAACTAGGATCACTTCCCTCTTTTTTGTCGGGTCAAACATCTCCAATCTCTGCTCAATTAGATGCTGCATGATATTCAGATTCCTGTCGGAGGCTCTGAGCTCTGACACAGCCTTGACACCGTGTAAGCTGCACTGATTATCCTGAATGAGGAAAAGAAAAGAGTGGGGAAGGCAATCTGATAGGAATGCCGCTGGAATTCCCCGGAATCTCCCCCTGGTTCCCTGCTTCCACTTCCCCCCCCCCATCACTGTTCACGAATCCATAAGGAGTTTTAACGTGCAGCACAATGGGACAAGGGGAGCTATTCTGCGACCATAATGCAAGGAAACGTTACCTCAGTGCAAAAAATGTCAGGACTATAGAGGCCCCCCGGTCCTGGAAACAATCAGTGAGGAAGCCGAGGCAGGTGCCCACCTCCTGTGAAAATATCCTACTGCGACATGCCGAGGGAAGGGCCGGGCCTGTCGCTGTCAACAGCAGCAGCAGCAGCTAGGCCAGCAGCAGGGGCAGCAGCAGGGCAGCAGCAGGGGCAGCAGCAGGGGCAGGGGAGCAATTGAACCATAAAGTCAGAAGATCTGCACTGAACCACAAATCACTGCTGAATACCAATGCACACAACACACATGCTAAGAAACACCCCCACACAAACACCACACAGTGCAAACACTGTATGCAATTATCATATAGTACACTAGTGTACAGTATATCCAGATGTGGGTGAGAATTGTGGGGGGGGGGGGGTGATGCACCTGCTTAACGTCAACATCAGGAAGAGAAAATAAATACATCAACAGAGAGAAGCCACTACGTCACGACCATCTCAGCCGTTAGCAGCACGTGTCAATAAAAGCTAAGAGAAGATCAAATGGAGAGTTAAGAGACAAACATGACAGTAATACTGAAAGCAAAATAAAACCACCACCCTAGCCCCCACCACCACCACCACCACCACTCCCATCCACCCACTGGGAATCCAGCCCACCCATCCCAACATGAGGGCACTACAGTAGTAGTTTGGGTTTATCTCTCACTGCTCCTCAGATCTCCTGGCCTCAGGTATGTGGGCGGGCGGGCGACAGCTCCAGATACGCTGCATCAGGATGTGTTACTGTCCAGGCCTGAAGAGAAGGAGTGGGGGGGGGGGGGGGGGGAATTGTATTGTGCTGCAGGTAAACACAGGCTCATAGTTAGGTTCTGTTGCTAGGCGACCTCTAGTGGTCACAGCAGCTATACCAGGAGGTGGACGGATCAATACCAAGAACCACGTTGTTTATCACTGTAACCACAACAACCAAAGATTATTTCCTCCACTGAACCAAGCCTTAACCGTTACTATGGTAACCACGGGGTATTATGTAACGAGGGGAGGGGCTTAGACACCCACACAAACGCAAAAAGCTGAAAGCCGCACGCAGGCTGTCACTGGTGACTCGAGCAAACGAAAGCACATGAATGAAGTATTAAAAGGGCAACTTTAATCATGTTACCCCATAAATGGTGAAGTACTTACGGAAAATAACCTCTTCTACTTACCCCTGGGCCTTTCTGTTTAATCCCGACACTCACATGCAGCTCTAGGAGTCTCCATCTAACAATGTACACACACATTCTGTCAATCAAACCACCAGAATGAAGCAGAGACACTTCAGTGTAAAGGTTTTTACATTAAAGAGCTGGATGTGTCCGACGTTGTGTTCACGTTCGCAGGATTTCTCCATGAGCTGCATGTGGAGGCCTGTGGGTTGCCTCTGATTTACAGTCTTGTCAAATTAGCTGCAGTGCAGGTGTGAAGAGGACTCATGATGAGGCTGAGCAGCAGCTGACGATGGATGACAGCCCACACTTTTTACAGTCTGTTTACGACGGCACTTAAACTCCGTCGTTCAAAAACATTATTGAAGGGGTCGATTTGCACAAATCACAACATATTTTATCCACAGCTCATTTCTGATGATTGCCAGCCGTGGTTTACGGGATCAAAAAGATGTTTTTATTGTGGCTGAATCAAATTCGGCGGAAAACTATAAAACGTTGCTCAGACCTGCCAAGGCAGAGCGCTGAGTCAACTGTGCTCAGGCTACTTCAGTTTTAAAGGCTTCATTACAATCAAGTGCCAGTTAGTGATATTTATTATCGTAATGATCAGTAAAGCTGCTGGTAAGTGTTTTCTGTTGGCCTCTGCTTGTTTTAGACAACATTTGCATGATACGTAGGACTGTCTTTAACAGCAGGTCCCTCTCTGGCATCAGGACACTGTCGGGCTGGTTGCATTCGAGCCAAACTGAATTTCATAGATTTGAAAAAGTCAAATCTCTTCAGAAACAATATCCCGAGGTCTTGTCTGAACTTGTCCTGACCTGCTGTGACAGACACACTGATTTGTCACACTCAGCTCTGGTTGTTTAAGACAGTTAGGCCTTTGCTCAGAGTGCAGCCCAAATCTCGGCAGCAGCCAAAGCAACGGCCGAGTTGCTGCTGCCTGGTGGAGTCATGACGATCAACGTGGTGCTCACATCTCTGGATGTGAAAGCAGACATGTCAGCGTCAGACGTTCAACACGCCATTGTCATTGTTGTCATTTTTGTTCATGACACAGAAAACACTTCAAATTCCCATTTTTAGCAACGGAGCCGTTCACAATGAAACGGATCAGACTGTCAATCACACTTGAAACCACCTCCAACAAAAAATCTCAGTGCACTTGGTGAACGACCCACTGTGTAGAACAAGCTGGAAATCCTCTATACGGAGCTGCTTCAGTTTGTTTGCGCTGCAGCAGCGAGAACTAAGAGCTCTGAAAACAGGCTCAAAGTGTCTCCACTGTTGTCTTTACGGACGTCTCTTAAGATCTCGTCTCTTTGAGGACCATAATCCACTCAACCCCACATCAAAAACAACACACGCACTTCACTTCCTGTCTGAGACCTGATACTCGATGACGATCTCGACTCCAAACACTGAGCATCGTTCGATAAATTACAGGAGGAGACATTAGAGGCGCTGAATACTGTATTTTTCTTTTGTGTGTGTGTGTGTGTGTGTGTCGGTTTTTATCCGACATAATGACCGGCTCGCCGTGTCTCCCTCGAGAGACGACAGGGATCAAAACTCTGCTGCCTCCTCCCCTGAGGACTTCCTTTAATGTCTTTGTGTGCACGTGGATTTGATACCCTCCCTCCTTTAAATTAGATCCCCACTACATCCATTAGCCACAGAGGCCTGTTAATATGCCCCCCCCCCTCCCCACCCTGACAGAAAGGTCCATACCAACCCATTGTGACTCCAGAGTCCCCATTAAGGTTGTGATATGGACCTCGGGCTGCATGGAGTTAAACTGAGGCCTGAGATCTTGCATGTGGCTGTTGATGGATGTTGATGGATGTTGGTGGATGTTGTTTTTTTTTTTAAATGACGTTTCTTTTACTGGAAGTTGGGGAGGGGATAAACTGCCATGTTTGTGATTCCTCTTTCAATCTACCTTCTTTTTGTTCAGTTCCACCTGCTTCATTTCCTCCAACATTTCCCTTCTGCTGGTTTTACTCCAGCACTTTTGTTCCATGTGTTTTCTCACCCAGTGTTAGTCAGCATCCTGAACTTACCTCCATACATGTTGGACGTTAACGCTCGCACTCTTTGGTTTAAACCTACGACACAACAGAAGGCTGAACCGTCAGGGTTTGTGGGAGCTGAGGGTCAAAAAGCCAAAGCGGTGTGACAACATGTGTTCATGGGTGTGTGCACATGTGTGTTTATCGCTGGCCGAGATCTCAAGAGGGAGCAGCAGCATTGTTAATGCGCGGTTCATTTTGTGCTGCACTGAGTGACAGACGGGCTGGAAATGTTTCTGCAGAAGGTGGCAGCGGGCCGCGCTCGGGCGGGTTCAGCTTTAAGGAAATGACACTTTCTCCCCCCTGCAAGATCTCAATCTGGCCGAGCGCGCTGCCAGCCACAACAACAATGCCGTGTTGAAAATGGGAGTGGGCCACGCTGCCCTCCGTCCTCCGTCCTCACCCGCCCCCACCCTGCCCCGGAGCCGGTTCCGAGCAGAAGGAGTGGCCCGGCTGCTGGGCCCGATAAGCACCTGTTCTGTTCAACACCCTGCATGATGTCACCCACCACCCAATCCTCCAGAGACGTATATGTAGCAGCACAGAGATGCTGAGGGAACAAGAGGTGACTCACTGAAGGCGTGGCGGACCAGCGGCTACTCCAAACAGACTCAGGTTCACTTTAGGATTACAACTAGACCAGGGAGGAACAGGAGATAAGAGTGAGGGAGGAGACGAGCCATCACACTTTCAAACAGATGAATGTATGGACAAATATGTCCGACAGTGACCACACCTCATTGTAAAAGTCTTTTTTAAAGCTGTGACTGGACGTTCGAGGTTTCAGCGGAGGTTTCAGTAATGTCTGTAGAACCACGGGGGAGGGTTATCCTGACATCACTGACGATGATACCGGTGGGGATTTACAGTTTTTCTCAAGAGCAGATGATCTGGTTGGATTCCTGGAGACAATACTCCCTTGTCCTTCAGGAGACAACAAGAAATGAAGCATTGTATTCACATCCATACTGTTTGACATATATATCAAATGGTGTGATCAAAGTGATATTTGTCCTAACAGTGAGTCTCAGCTCGGTGCTCAGCCGCCTGGTCCACAGCTTTAAAACTGTTCTGGTTCACTCCCAGTGCTCCCAGTGTCATTTCAGCCGCAGCAGGCAGCTGTTGGAGAACACAGTGGAGCATTTAGCAGCTAACGAGCCTGATACTCCCCTCAGGGGCTTATAAAGAGCCTGACTTTACAGTAGCCAAGTGGAAACAACAGGAAACAAGAACCAGTCTCATCGTCTTAAACCTTCATCATATCACAACACACTGTATGTGACCTCGTGAGGCTCAGTGCAAAAGAGTGAAAACAATGACCACAACATGACCAGGTACGAAGGGGAAATAAAACCACAGGTGTGATGCTACAGAGCTGCTTGGCCAATGAATCATATTCTCCAGACAGACAGGACTCGTGTGTTTGGCATCAGACACAATAATCAACATTATCGTCCGTATAAAAAAACATTTTGTCAGTGAAAAGGAAATCCAGTCTCTCAATATCTGCCAAAACAACGTCAATATCACCTGTTTGTGCCTCTGAGGATGGATTCCTTTTCCTGTATAAAGTTACTGTAATTTTCTGACTTGTGAATTCATGTCCACCCCCGCTGGGGGAGAATACCATCAGTGCCTGAGCCCACAGTCCCTAAGTCCCTAACCCTTCACACAGCTGACGATGCCGCTGCCCTCGAACGCAACACACCGGACACAGGAACCTGAGCAGGACCCGGTCGATCTGACTGTAAACAGCCATTTTAAATGGACCATGAGGAACATCTGCAGTTTGTAAACCAAAACAAAGCAAGAAAACACATGGAGCCTGAAGCCTGCTACACGTCCATGATGATGATGATGTTTGTATCATCATCACTTATTGTGCAGCTGGACTCCATCAGCATCTGGATGCAACTTTATCCTGCTCCTGCTGTTGGGAGCGTCAGAGTGGTCGGGCGGCAGGGACGTTAACCCTCTCAGATCCTAATTACAGAGGCCAACTGTGGGACACACGGAGACGGAGACATGCCTGGACATGTGGAGCTGGTCCAACACTCAGGGCCCCTGACACACACACACACACACCAGTCGCTGCAGTTAGTCAGCCACCCTGTCAGTCACCCTGTCTTTTATTATGAAAAGTCTGTGAGCCTTTTGAAACAGTCGGGTGTGGTTCACCACATTAGAAAATACAATGAGTGAAGTGAAGTGTTCAATCGCAGGAAAATACTGTTCGGCTCGGTCCGTTTACTTTCCTGGATGTGACAACTCGCCTTGAAACGCTGTAAATTCCCAGCCCGCCCTGGTCCTAAAACTACACACCAAGAGGCCCGACGGTGAGAATCACCTGCAGCTGCTCTCAGACTGGGGTCAGTTGGAGTTAATGAAGCTCGACAGAACTTCTTAATGGGCCACAAGCTTGTTTTCTTAGTGAGGTGACAGACATCTAACCTGCAAGGGCCAAGAAACCAAGAGCTCTGGTCCAGGATGAAACGTCCCATTGAGACGAGCCTGAAGCCCTGACTCTTCCTCGGGTCAAAGTTTTGATGTGTCGAGGGAACGTGGATCATTTTGCAGGTATTGAGACGGATCCTGAGGGGAATGCAGGGTTTTTCCAGACGCTGGGTGTGGTGGCACAAGAAGAGTTTAAACCTAATGCATGTGAACTTACAGCTTCTACATGATCTGAGAAGATGTTGTTTTCTCCCTGGTTGCTGGTGAGACATCCACATTTCCTTCACCCTTCAAAATAAGATGACAGCTACTTTACCTTAACCTCGTCTTTCCCTCTTCTTCTCCTTCTAAAAACAGTACATTACTTATTTTAAGTTATTTCAGTCTGAACCAAGGAGGCGAAGTGACGGACTTTGAGCCAGTTATAGATCGACTAGGCCTGCGTGCATGTGTTTGTTTGTGTTTGTTCACCTGTGTAAGTGTGTGTGCATGTGTGTGTGCATGTGTGTGTGTGTGTGCATGCCTCACATGAGCCGTGGAGGCCGGACACAGACGAGCGGCTTCTGACAGGCATTTCAAACCCCTCCTGCCCTCTCCACCGTGTGGCCTCCGCCGATAATGGGAACCTGATCGGAGGGAGCGCAGAGCGGGCGGCGGAGCGGGAGAGGGATGGAGTTGGTGGGAGGAGGAGGACGGGGGGGTTGGAGGAGGAGGGGAGGGGGGAGTGTGGTCCGTCTTTTGTGAGAAACTCTTCAAAGCCCTGGCCCTCCTATTTGTCCACTGGAGCTCTTTGTAACGGTATCCTCCACTGTCATTTTGCCCCTTTTATTTTTAGGCAGGGCTATTATTGCTCCCATACCCCTCACATACCCCCAGGCTTTGTGTGCAGGGACAGGGTCAGGTTTTAACTTTTTTTTTTTCTTCACCCTGTTCGGGACCGTCTTTTCTGCCTGTCCTCCACATGTCTGTCCCCACACAGCAATGGATCAACGGACGCTCGGCTAATTTCAGGTCTCTGTGGGAACAGGAGGAGGGGGGGGGGGGGGGGGGGCATCTGGCTGGGGAACCACCCGGCACCGTTCTGGCCCAAAGTCCTGTCATCTTTTATTATACCGCTCAAATATTAATATGAACTGCAGCCTGGAAAATCCAGCGTCATCACAGAGAAGAGGCAGGTAGACAAACTGGAAGTCCTCAACGAGCTCCTCATCCTGCTCCAGGCTCCTTCACATCAGTTAGTGTTTGGTAACTTAATAAAACACACCTTTGTTAATCACAGTCACAGTTCCACCACTTCCTGTCTCCTGAGTTCCTGGAAAATAAAAGCATTAAAAAAAAAAACGCAGCAGAAACAAATTATATTAAAGGAAAAAGAACAAAAACTGTAGAACAACATACAGAAACCTAACAGGGCTCAGACAGACAGAGCTACAGCTCAGTGTTTGGTCCGTTACCTGCTGTACTGCACCTTATTGATTCATTAACCAGCAGCAGCAGCAGCAGCAGCAGCTCACTGATGCACCAGGATTTCTCCAGATGTTCCCCGTTCGCCTTGTTTATAACTATATATGTGCAAATAAAGAGGCTCGACAGCATCTGGAATAAATGCTCTCAGTCAAAATGAGTTGGTGTTTCAAAAAAAAAAGGGAAAAGTTGTCCATATATAAACAAATATTACAAAGGACAAAGTGTTGCAGACAGCACACGTCCATGGAGCTGTGGAGTCTGCAGATGTGACCACACCTGAGATCTGACCTGCTGACCTCTATCACAGAGGAAGTCTACTGGTGTTGTAGTTCTGATGATGATGGTGTTTTTAATCAGCAGCAGCAGGGAAACAGGTGGGACATTTGCAGAAGAGGGAGGACAGTGTTTTCTGTGGGGGGGGGGGGGGCATCCTGACAGATGCACAGTGAGGGGACAGAGCCCTTCAGTCCCCGTCTTGGCCGTCTTGTTTGTCTGTTTGGTTGCCAGCTTGTTGGTGGACACTTCCTGACCCGCGGTGGGTGGGTGGATGGGTGCAGCAGTGCATTCCTGCCCTCTCCTCACATTAACCTGTTCCCCTGTAATATCTGACATGAGTAGATGAATAATACATCAGAGGCTTTAGCTGCCCTGTAATTCTACCCCGGTCCCAGGACAGGAGGCAGGCCAGCGGCTTAAGCCAACGGAGGCCACGTGACCACGGCAGAATAGCCATTCACTGTGACCGCTGATGAGTAAAAAGCTGTATTATTGCTGCCAGTAAAACACCATATGGTTGATATGAAGTCTTCACTGGCTGCTGCTTACAACTGTGTGGCCTCAGTGTGCATCCAGCTGCTCGGCCGCACACAGCTGTGGAGGCAGAGCGCTGTGTGGGATCTACAACCTGCTCACAGGCTCTGTCTGGACCGTATGTGAGGTCCTGTTGTCGCTGCACCGTCTGTTTCTGTAGAGTTACAGTATCTGCTCTATGTGTTGGACATCCAAGTGTCCCCCTGACAGGAGCCCGGTGCCATCAGCGCGGTCCGTTCATTCACTATCATCCGCTAAAATAAAGCAAAGTTATCCAAAACTACATCACCCAGGGTGCAGCTGACTTCAGAGGCTGTATTGTTATCACATCTTCCACAAACACACTGTTTCCAGTCTTTATTACACTCCCCACTTCGGGCGTCCTGGAGGACCAGGTCCATCAGTTTCCTCTCACTTTTAAAAAGTGACAGAAAACAGTTGCACAAATAAAACACTTATCTAAAAAATTCCACTTACCTTTCAGGACCTTGAACATAAGGCGCTGGGTGGTGACAGTATTTTGCAGGTATACTATGCAAGGTAACCACATCTTATCCAACCATTAGCTATTTAAATACACAGGTAAGTCTGATAATGACATCACTAGAGCCAATTAATAATAACGAGCCAACATCGAATTGGCTGTGCTCATTTTCAGTCCGTTTGCCTCCTGGGTGTGTTATAGTACACACACAAGTGTTATATGTTATGTTATCAGCCTTTCTGGACCTCAGGTGTGAATATAAACTAGTAAAACATAACTTACCTGAGCACAGATTGATCATCAGAAGCACACCAGCATGCTTTCTGGTCAGTTTGGTGTGAGGCCCTGCAGACTCGTACCCATGCACGCAAAGGGGCGGATGTGATTCAGCGGCTCTTACGTTTCATTCTGCAGCAGGAGGGAGGAAGAGACCGTCTTTCATCAGGAATGAGAAGGTTGTTCCACTGCTGGGGAATGAAAGAATAAAAGGAGGTTTCAGTGCGATATAAAGTATAAAGAAAGGTGCAGCGGGGCCGTCGTGATGAATGGGAAAACAATAAACACAATGAGTCAGCCTGCAGATGCCGGAGAAGAACAGGAACAGTCATTTTCACTTTTATCCCGACAGGATGCGGCGTGTTTTCTGTTGGTCGGTTCCCGTCACACGCACTAACATTCGCTTTGTATTCCTGTTTTTGTTTTGTTTTGTTTTTCACTTTACGGACCTTCAGTGATGGAAGCGCCCGCTCTGCCATGATGGCGACTGGCTGAAGTGTTTTCTGTCCAAGTTGTCAGCCTCCTTTAGTTTTGTTTATATGTCTATTTTCAGACGAGGCGGTGGAACAACAAAGCTGCAGGCTCGCGGCCCTCGGATATTGTCGCCATCCGAGTTATTGAGGCTAACATGTAAACAATCCCCTGTCTATTTACACATCCGGAGCATGCGGCGCAGGAGAACTGATGAGACATGCGCCATTTTTTTTATTTTACGTGTTAAATGAGACCAGAGAGATAGAAGAATGAGGTCAAACTGTGAAGATGCATTTTTCTTTTCATATCCAAACAAGGACTCAGACAGCATCTACACACCAGGCGGACATGAGGTTCATATGAAAAGAGGCTAATGAAGCTCTGCAGAGCTGCAGGGTGGAGGTTACACATGCCGCAGCTGTCAACGAGTGCTGATAATAAAAATAAAAAGTATTGATTAACTGAGCTTTAAAAGACACACAGACAGAGAAAATCAAGGTGAGAAGCAGAGCGGCGTCTCCGGTGAGGAGGCTGAGCTCTGAGGAGAAACACGAGCCGGCCTCCAGGTGAATACAGAGTCGATTACAACAGAGCCCAATCATCACAGTGTATCTGATTCACACATGGACCAGAGCATAATGCAGCACGCCTGGGTACTCGCACAACAAATGCACAGAGCGGGCGCACACACACATATACACACACACGGATACACAAAATACACACAGATAATCTCACACACACACACACACACACACATGCCGCCCTCTCCGGAGAGGATCAGGTTTCCTTCTGTGTCCAGTGGCTTATTAAACATTAAGCTCAACAGCTTCCCTACAGGAGGGAAGAAAGCTCTCCCCCACCTCCCCCTGCCTCCCCTCTCTCATTACAGCTGTTGAGGTATGGGACAACAGAAGCGCGGCCTCAACAATGGAGCCAGCGGGGGCCGATGGCCAATCAGTATGTTCACCGTGGTGTTCGCCCGGCGACAGCAGGTAGGCCCGAGTGGGCGAGATTAACAGGGGCGTCCTTTTCCAAACAACCTGCAGCTCAACACAACAGAGCAACAACACACTCACTGTGGGAAATCTGACTGACACGCCCCCGTCAGGATTTCAAAATAAAGTTCAGACCACTTTATATCAATTAATCAGTCACTTGATTGTCCAAATTTCACTGGGTCCAGACTATAAATGTGAAAATGTCCTGGTTCTCCTCAAACGTAGGTCACAACATCCCTGACCTTTAACCTCACAGCTTTTATTCTTGACAGACCTTGAGGGAAACATGTAGCCATTAAAAAAAGACAGAGTCTCTGAGTTAATCAGATGTAAAAAGGGGGACAAAAGCCTTAAAAGTCGGTCGTATTGTCAGTGAAGCTATGATTCATCCAACAGGAGCACGTCGGTCCTAAAGGTTGTGTGTTGTACATCTGTCTGGACGACAGGTGACATTTCTCTTCTAACGATCATCGTTTAAAACAAAAAAAAAAAAGTGTCGACAGGTGAGGTTTATTATTGTCAGTGCATCAGTATCCGTCCTATTCTCCTCTCGGAGCTCTGAGGGGGTTTCTCAGCTTCTCAGGTGTTGTGGTGACACTCCCTCAAATGTGTGTGGTTGGTAGTTTGACACCTGATACCTGACAACAAACAAGCAGTGTGTGTGTGTGTGTGTGTGTCTGCAATGGATGGCAGCACACACACACACACACACACACACACATATACAGGATGAATTAAACACAACACCAATCAGCTGCGCCTGACCTGGAAGCCTCCACCTAGACAACAGTGCCACCTGCTGGCAGCACCACAAATAGACACCACTGCTAATAATATATATACAAATATATGGATATATATATATTTAACTTATCAATAAAACCTATAACAGTCTAAGAAAAGCATGCCCACTTTCATCTGTCAATCATTTGACGTGAGAAATCACAAAAACACACCCACCTTCACTTCAACCCTCTCGGCCATCATGTGACTCTGATCTTCATCTAATTCTTCCTCTAACAACAACATCCGACATCTCTCCCATTTCCTGTCTCGTCTCAGAGGCTCTCCTCCGTCACCCTCACAGTTAAAGGCAGGTATTGGTAATAATGCATTAGTGGGCCGCAGACGGGCTGGTGGACCCTTGAATGATCTAATTATCAGTCATATTGGATTAGTGTGACTCAGAGGGTTGAGAAGAGATGACACAAGGCTCCTTCAATGTCCTCTTGAATCACAGTTTGAACTCTGATAAATGTCTTTAGGGGATTTTCAAGACTGACTGATGACCTTCTGTCTTGTACTATAGAAATGAGTGGTAATGGGACAGAGCAGCCTGAGCTCCATGTATTCAACCACCTATCATTATTATACTGTGAAATACATCACAAAATCTGCTACAAACTAAAGCACTGAACAAAAAATATGACTTACACACTCTTATCAATATGTTTAATACACTAAAACAGACAGGCCTGCTAAAGACGGTCCTTAAAGCTATGCTAACACGTGACATTAAGTAGATGGTTTCTACAGGGCACAGCTGCTGAGTTTCTGAAGTACAACTGAATAAACTGACCAATGTTATCCTGTCTGCTAAATGTTAAAAGGGAAAAATAAATAAATGCAACTTATCTTCTTTTGATTAGTTAGAAATGTATTGAGCCTTACAGTAAACTGTGGTTTAATGAGTTTCAACACAGAGGCTTGTTGTATTTTGCGTAATGAACCTCATGAATCTAGTATTTGAAATGTTGAAAATACAAACTTTGTTATATATTATGTTGTTGTTATAACTCACTTTACTTTGTTGAAGTCCATTCTTCTTTCAGGGAAGTGAAGCATCCACAACATACACTAGCCTTTTGCCCCGGTGTTGTTTGTTGTTGTTAGCTCCTCTTCTCTCTCCACCTGTTGCTAGTTACACAACGGTTAGCTAGCTAGCTAGCTAGCGTAATCGACTAGACCGGAAGTAAGCAAACTTTACAATTTGCGTGATTCAAATGTCGTGTTTTAAAACTTTTATCACTTGTCGTTAGTTCGGTGTGTAACTAACGGCTCATTTCACTTCATGGTTCTTTTCCAAACACTTGTTAATCGACACACTGCGAGGCAGAGGCCTGTGCCACGAAGCAGGGTTCAACGTTATTGAGCTAACTTCAGGTTCACTGAACCATGGGGCGTCACCATGGTAACACACACTCGGAGCTCCAAGACCAGCTCCAGGGCGGAGTTTAGGATCTTATAAGTGTCTCTATTACATAACAACATACATACATAAATATAATGGGTTTTTTCCCCCGTGTCTTTTTGTATTTATTATTTTGTTTTTATATGTATTTTGAACATGTGTTAAAGCTTAAAGCTTTATTGTCATTGACAGTGATGATGTTTTCACCCTCCATCGCAGCAGAATAAGGAGGCTGTGACCAGAGGTGGAAATAACAAACTAAACTATTGATGTCTTTGATTAGAATGATGATCCATGTACTGTTTTGATATTTCCCATCATGGTTATGAATCATGAATGAATGAATGAATCAGACTGACTCATCGTCTCAAGCAGTCTGACATTAACTTTCCTTCCTAACATTCAGGATGCAAACCAAACATTTGTGGATTTTAATTTGTTTGTGGATTTGCATTTTACACTTACAGCGTTTACAACAGTGTAGACTTATACAAAAACAACGATACCTCGCAGATATGTGTAATTTGTTTTGTTTGTTTTTTAATCAAAAGTATATCATGAAATATAAACACATTCATCTTAGAAAACAACAGTTTCCACACTTGTTAGCCGATCTCTCACAGACATTTTCAACATGAACGACAGCATTAGATGTGTTTTATGTGTCAGAACTCCATCAGATGTGTGTACGGTCCATTAGTGTCCAGTTTGAGCACTTGTCTGTTTCCATACGTGCCGTGTTTGACCGTCACGTCCCCCTCGACTCCCGACAGCTCCTTCTCACACAGAGCAACAAAGGCGCTGTACAGCCTCAGTCCTTCCTCCTTGCTGATGTTGTTGTGGTACTGCATGGCCCTGCCCTTGTTCTTCCCGCCCAGCGTGGCCTGAGGGACGATCAGCAGGCTGCCGGGGAGCTCCAGCACCGACACCATCTTCCCCGAGTCGGACTCGCACAGCCGCAGGTTGAGCAGACTGGACACTGGATGGAAGGACGAGGACACGACATTCATCACATTTCACTTAACTGATCTGTTTTTGAGTGAGCGGAGTAGGATACATAGGTCAAAGGTCAAAACAGGTCACTGACCCATCTTGGGCAGGATGTCGTCTGTGGCTCCTTTGAAGAAACAGATGTAGATCACCATCCCTCTGTCGATCTAAGCAGGGAAACAACGTCAGTGTCATTAACGGTGAGGACCAATCAGCAACAGACATGAGGACATCAAGTCGTTATTTTCTCACATAATTTGAAGAGGACATCGTCAGAGGAGGACATCAAAAAAAATGATGTCTGAAATCTCCTGTACATGATTTGTCCACTAGAGGGCACTGACTCACTACAGTGACAAGTGTAACACTGCTTTTCCTGGCCTCTCTCCTCTCTACGTATCTGTTGGTATTTCATCACTTTTCAAAACTTACATTAGAGCCCCCCAACATTAACCCCCCCACGTGTTGTAGGTGTACCTATATGTAAAATAGGAGTTATAGGGGGATTTTACCTCCAGTGACAGCACTCATCACCTGGACACTTCACGTACAGCTGATGTCACCTGCTGTGACTCACCTGGACAAACTGAGCCTCTGAGTCTCCATCGGCCGGTTTCACCTGCAGCCTGGCCTGCAGACACTGCTGCAGCACCGTCCGAGCCACCGGGCCGCTGCCTCTGTCCGTCATCACCGCTCCGCGCGCTCCGCTCAGCTGCCACCACACTGCAAACCGGACTCCACGGTTAATGAACAGCGGGTGTTCACGGTGACCTAAACAACGGACACCTCCTCCTCCTCCTCCTCGGTACTGACTGACAACCCTGTCCTGAAATGTTCAATGACTGAAAGGATATCACATGCAACACACTTCCGTGATAACATCAACTGACGTCACTTCAAACAGCTCAAGGCTGCGCGTTATTTCCGCATTTAATGCTTACGTAACATAAATGCAGATTTAGCTTATCCCCGCCCACCGCCGCTCATGCGCAGTCTGCGCAGCCTTGATGCGCAGCAACCAGTCGGTGTGTGTGTGTGTGAGCAGCAGCGTCCAAACAGCCGAACATGGCTCAGTTCACGTACAGCAGAGTGGCGCATTTCCTGCGGACCTCCGTGAACAGAGCTCCGGTTCTACGGACCGGGCCGGAGACGAAGCACCGACCCGCGTGTTGCTTACAGTTCATCCGCTGCCAGGTGAGATTAACGCGGCGCACAGGTAGGACAGCGAACAACTCCATGTTTGTGTCAAGGTGGACAACAGAAGACAGTGAAACAGGAAGTGCTTTTTCAAAATAAAAGCGCCAGGGCCCAATTTACGCTCTGCAAACGAAAGATAACGTGATAAACTATCAAAGTATTATTTAATTTATATCGTATTTTGTTCTTCACCTGACACATTCACTCACTGTAACATGTGAGTGTTTATCTGTTCTTGTTTAACTCCACTGATATTATTTTGAACAATAAAACCGGAAGTGTGTTTGTTTCCTCTTGAATTGACAAAAGTTTATATTAAACGGTCAGATATTTATATACGTCGCGCCCTCAAATACCGTTAACAGCCAATAACTCCTGATATAAACCGGGCCATTAAGGTTTAACGAGCAACGAGCCATGCAGTCTACAGTGGTTGTTACAGTAGTTCTGTTTGAAGGGGATTTTGGTCCAGACACTCTCCAGGTTTAGACGGTGGAGGATAAGACCTGACACAGAGGGAAAGCACCAGGAACTGATTTTTAACCTATTAATAAGGTGATTAGTTATGTAATTTATAATGCCTGTATAAAGAGTGTGTTGTAGAGGGAGTGGTAGCAGATAAACACAAGACACAGCATCAGTGTTTTTATTAGTTTGTGTTGAACTGACAGGTTCACAGCAACAGACGATAAAGGAACAGCAGTTAAAGTTAGTTCAGGATTTGTTTAATTGTTGTTGTTGTTGTTGCGCGGCAGAGGTCGGTGGACAGTAAGGCCTTACAGGAGAGGCAGAAGCAGCAGATGGCCAGAGGTCTCCCCAAACAGAAGCCCATCACAGGGGTCAAACAGGTCATCGTGGTGGCCTCGGGGAAAGGCGGCGTGGGCAAGTCGACCACGGCAGGTAAAACATGGATGCCCCGCTGACATATGAAGAGCTGAAGTGCGTCGTCTTTATCAAAGCTTTAAGTTGGGTTCAGTCAGATGAGCCTCGTGTCTTCAGTCAGAGATGATTCGTGTGTGTTTTTCTGTCTCTGCAGTGAATTTGGCTCTGGGTCTAATGGCCAACGATCCAGTAAGGACTCACACACATTTATAACTGTTAGATTTCTAATTATGTGTCTGAGTCTGAGACGTGCCTTTTAAACACTCAGTCGTTTTTCACAATCAACAACAGTAATGATGTCATAACAAAGTCATATGGTACACTATAAAACCATACAAAGAAAAGTATTTAGTTTTGAATAATATTTGCAAATAATAACTAGTTGTCACTGTAGATTTTATATCTGGTCTCTCTCTCTCTCTCTCTGTCTCTGTCTCTGTAGTCAAAGTTCGTCGGTCTGTTGGACGCCGACGTCTACGGCCCGTCGATCCCCAAACTGATGAACCTGAAGGGAAACCCAGAGCTCAGTGACAGTACGGCACCGACAGACTTTACGCGGAGACGTCGTTAATGTTGTTGATTTAACTTAACGTAGGTTTTCTGTCTCTCCTCATAGACAACCTGATGATCCCACTCACCAACTATGGGATTCCATGGTGAGTGACTGGTCCTGTTCTTGTCTCTGTGACCTCTGACCTTCTCTCTTTAACTCCTCCTCCTCCTCTTCGTCATCAGTATGTCGATGGGTTTCCTGGTGGACGACGTTGCTCCGATCGTGTGGAGGGGGCTGATGGTGATGTCAGCGATAGAGAAGCTGCTCAGACAGGTGAGGGCTGATCTCACAGTCAGGTTGGACAGTGACGTGCAATTAGATTCAACTGCATCACCTGTGTGTGTGTAGGTGGACTGGGGCTCGCTGGACTACCTGGTGGTGGACATGCCCCCGGGGACAGGAGACGTCCAGCTGTCAATCTCCCAGAATATCCCAGTAGCAGGTGAGTCACAACAACACGCTAAGGCTGCACTCTTCTACATAATACACTGTCTAATACACTTTTGCGGTGAAGGAGCCGTCATCGTGTCGACGCCCCAGGACATCGCTCTGCTGGATGCTCGCCGAGGAGCCGAGATGTTCAAGAAAGTTCATGTGCCGGTAACGTGTGTCTGTATGTTTGTTCGATTGGACTAATTCCTGGGTTGACGTAACAGGAAGTTGATCGAGCCTGTTGTGTTTCCTGTTTCCCTGCAGGTTCTGGGTCTGGTGCAGAACATGAGCGTCTTCCAGTGTCCCAACTGCCAACACCAGACTCACATCTTCGGCTCCGACGGGGCCCGACAGCTCGCCGACTCTCTGGGAGTCAGGTTCTTAGGTAGGAGGATCCTCAGAACCTCGACTGGACCGAGGCTTGTTTCATCTACAGGGAGTTCGTTCTGGACGTTTCTGATGGATCTAATCTCTGTCTCCTCCAGGTGACATCCCTCTGCACCTGAACATCAGAGAGATGTCAGACAGAGGACGGCCCGTGGTCGTCTCCTCGCCAGACAGCCCAGAGGTCTCTGTTCTTTTCTATTCTATTCTGTTCTATTCTATTCTATTCTTTCCTACTCTAATCGACTCTCTTCTGCTGTGTCTGTGTGCAGGCGGAGGCGTACAGGAAGGTGGCGTCTGCTGTCATTCAGAGACTGAAGGAAGTCGACACTTGACTGACAGGACATGAACTGTTGCACACACACACTTAGAGACTCATAATACACATAACATTATATACATACATGTGTATGTAGGTCTGTGAACACACATATTACCAGAACAAAGACAGAAACACGAAGCTCTCCGCTGTCGTATAACGCACAATCCAGTTTATACTGTTTACTAGAGGAAATCTGACTCATTTAGTTTTGTGATGATATTTAATAAACTGACGTGAACTCAGCTCTGTTCAAGATTTACTCACTTATTTAATGAATGAAACTCAACAGATTGGTAAAAATAATGAGTCATTACATTAAGATTGAGGTTTATAATGAAACAGCTGCTGGATGCTTTTATTCTGGAGGGTCTCCAGCACTGTGCAGTTTGACGAGTGGACAGCAGAGGGCGCTTCACTACAGTTTAGAGCTACTTCATTGATTTCAGTATTCACACTTTACTCTTATATCTACTCCTTTACATTACATGATGGGATGGTGGAGCTCTGACCGGCCCTGAGGAGCACTGATGAATCTGTACTGACTGCACTGACAATACTGTTTACTGTAGTGTGATTACCAGCTGTGATTGATCAGGATTTTATTGATAGCTGAATATTTGAAATTACACAATAAAACACAGAATCAGAAACTTTTATCTGACGTAGACGATGATGAAGAAGCACTTTGGCGGGAAAAGCTATAACCAGCCAGAAGTTGGATGTAGATCTGTTGTTTGTTTTGAGTTGAATGAGGTCACATGACCATTTCCAGGAGGGGGGAGGAGTCAGTGATGTCGCCAGACAGAGACTGTGGTTCACAACGGACGTTTGCTTCACACACTGTTCGCCAGGAACTGTTGACCACAGCTGTGAAACGTCTCACTGTGTGGGCGCAGAACAACACCCTTATCCTGGGAGCATACACACACGCACACACACACATACACAGACAGGGAGGGAGGGTTTCTCTGGAAAGGTGACAGGAATGAGCGGACAATAACTCGCCTCATCTGGGAAAATCTCTCTTTCAGTCTTTTGTGTGTTTTTTAAGTGTGTGTGTGTGTGTGTTAGAGGGAGAGAGAGAGAGTCAGCCCACACTGATTCCTGGCTGGAGGTGTTACTGGCAGTTTGCCTTGAGGACGGACGGCCAAGGAGACACACACACAGAGGGATGCTGAAACACACATACTGTACATGCACAATCAAATAGAAGTAAAACAAAGAAGTAAAATGTGAAGATGTAAAACATGCAAAAGCCATTCTTGACCTCTCACACACAAAGATGGAAGAAAGTTTCCCAGATGACTCAAAGTTCAATTGCACTTGGAATTTATTGGTTTTTACAAAACAAACACAGAAATTCTTGTGTTTCCACTGAAACCTGGAGAAGCTGCAGCTTCAGTTTGTTACACAGAGAAGGAAACTGTGGACGAATAAGGGGCATTCATGAAAAAAGGAAAAACAAAACCCTGCAGGAGGATTTACAAAGAAACAAAGTGAGAGAAATCAAACCTGCAGCTCAGGACAGAGTCTGCAGAGTCATCAAACTCCTTTAACCTGCTGCAGCGTCTCCTCTTTGACTCCATCATGATTTATTACAACATATAGAAATAAAACCCAGTGAGAAGTCAAAGAGAACTAAAGAGTGTTTGTAATAAGGAGGCAGCAGGAGGACAGGTGCAGCTCAACAGGTTCAACTCACTGACTTTTCCCTTTAAGAACTAAACAACATTATAAACATGATCATCCTCTTTATCTCTAACTGCTCTGCTCCACTGTCACTGACACCTTCACTGGTAACAGCTGCACTGGGAGGTTTCTAGCAGTGTAAATGTATGGAAACACCTTGTGAGTGAAAGTGTGTGTGAAGGTGTGTATGTGTGTGTTAGTATCAGGATCAGAGAACGACAGTTTTCCTCTGTTCAAGTCCAGATTCACTCTGATCCTCTGGAGCTTCTTCTGAACTGAGAGATCGATGTCTGGACCTGATGGTGAATGAGCTGAGTATTCACCTTCATAGAACCATATTTTCCATAATCCAGACCCTATGTTGTTTCCCTTCCTCTGCACAGACTCTGTTAACACACCCACCATCCAGCTTGTATTGTCTCCAACCTGGACATCCCAGCTGTGAGTCCCTGAGTTAAAACCCTCAGAGCCCAGGACAGAGCAGAAAGAATCAATCCTCTCTGGATTGTCAGGAAGCTGCTGTTTGCCTCCTCGTCTCACACTGGTCAGATCTTCAGACAGGATGAGTTTTGGATGAGCAGTGTTTGGGTCCAGAAGCACAGGACTGTAGGAGACCATGTCCTTCATCTTGTTCCAGATGTTGAAGGTCAGGTTGCCCAGGTGTTTGGCCTGGTCTATCAGAGCTCCTGAGTCCAGCTGTGGATCCTCCAGCAGGGGGCGCTGCTGGACTCTTTCCACTGCAGCCTTGTAGTTGAGCAGGAATGAGACGTCTTCAGCTCTCAGCTGCTCCTCTGTGGCTCTGACTGTGTGTGAAAGAGCTGCTCTCTCTCTGCTCAGAGCCTCCATCTTCTCCTTCATCCTCTGACTCTTCTGCTCCTCTTCCTCCCTCAGTGCAGCCATCCTGGCCTCCTCTTCCTCTTGTAGAAACTGGTGAAGCTTCTTAAACTGCTCCTTAATCTGCCTCTCTGTGTGTCGGGCCTGGACCTTAATGTGTTCTGCTGTTTGATCAAACTTCACTTGAACTTCTTCAAAACCCTTTAACTTCTTCTTTAAGGACTCCAGAGTTTCCTCAAGTTCCTTCTTGAGTTGTGAAGCAGCTTCATCGATGGGTCTGATTCTGTGGTTGGTGTGTGTTTGTGAATGAAGACAGATGAGACACACTGGCTGCTGATGGTCCAGACAGAAGAGTTTGAGTTTCTCAGAGTGCAGACTGCAGAGAGCCTCTGAAGATCTCTGCTCTCTCTGCTGTAAGAAGCTCTCACACAGGTTCTTCAACACCAGGTTACGAGGTGGTTCATCCTTTGAAGATCTTCTCTTACAGACTGGACACAGTGGATCTTGTTTCTCTCTCCACCAGCTCTTCAGACAGTCTTTACAGAAGCTGTGGCTGCAGGACAGAACAACAGGATCTCTGAAGACCTCCTGACAGACAGGACAGCAGAGATCCTCCTCTGGTCTGGAAGCCATTTAGTGTGTGAGTGAAGCTGAAAACACAGCAGACAGGAAGTAGAGTCAGTCATGGCTCCCCTCCCTCCTCTACTGACTTGACTGAAGTTTACTGTGACTCTGAGTCCAGGTTTTAGTCAAACTCACCTTCAGTGTGTGGAGTGTCAGCAGGTTGAAGCAGCAGTGTTGGAGCTGGACTCACTCACAGGAAGTTGGTAGTTTGGTCTGAAGCTCAATCTGATCGTCTCTTCTTCAGTCTGCGTCTCTGCGACTGACAAATTCCAATAAAGTGGTTCCTGGGACTTTGTCCTCTGTGTTAATGATAAACCTGGTTTATCTCAGGTGAGTCAAGTGAGGGGCGGAGCTTGCGACCTATTTATTTTATATTATGGCTGCCAGAGGGTCTTTCAGCATTTTGATACGATCTATCTGCCTTTAGACAGGAGGTTTGATGTGTCTCAAGTGGCTTAATGCTGTGAAAATGTGATTCCTTTGGACCAAGAAGAAAAATGAGCAAAGGAAAAACAACAGTGTCTCGTTGCTCTCTGTGGAGGTGTGGCTTTTATGATACTAATATAAAGAGAAGCTTGATTAGCTCATAAACCGAAGTTCATTTCAGACTTTGTAACGATGTGAAGTCATTTACATGCAGCACGTGACTCTACTCAGCTTTGACCTTTGACCTGGACTCTCCTCTAAAGAACAATGAAATGTTATGGTGCTGCATGTTTTCAACTTTACATCAACATAGATGCATAGGTAAATGGCTAACGTTAGCATTAGCAGCTCTATATCATGCATGCTAACTCGCTAACCCAGACTCAATTCATCAGTTTTACTCCACTTTTATGTGTACCCTCACCCTACATAGCTAACGTTAGCATTAGCAGCTTAGCAGTTTACTAAAAGAAAGTTCTGCATCAAATTTCATTATTTCACTCGTGAGACTAAAGTGAAAAATTGTGTATCACGTCTTTTGTTCAGCTGAAGTTAGCATGCTAGCTAGCCCTCACCCATCTTATCATGACTCAGCAATTCTGTAGCTTTCAATTAGTCTATATTAACATTTCAATTTAATCCATACACTTTTGTTTAATGTCTACACAACTGTACTTCTGTTACTTTTAAAGGTGGTGATTATTCGTCTTTGCTGTTGCTGCATAGCTAACATTAGCATTTAGCATTAGCAGCCATTTACTAGTTTTGTTTTACCAGTCTCAAGGGAACAAATTCACTTTTACTCCTGAGGAGGAAAAATGTTTTGATTTTTCTTTACTGTTACGTCATTATAGCATCAAACTGTGTTGATGTTGATCCCTTTGTAAACCTGTCAGTCATTCTAACAACAACACGAGCTAACCTGTAGTGTTGAGGTCAAGATAAGTTGCACAGAGGTGGGGCTTTCAGGGTTTGGCCCCGCCCACAGTCGCCCTGGTTCCCCCTCACTGGTGTCCAGACAGTTTGAAATCTTTAAATATACATTAATGATTAATTTTAAGTATTTTTCGTTAAAAAATGTGGGGCGTGTTTTTGTTTGCTGGCCGTGAAAGCTAATTACAGCCTTAATGGAAAGGTCAGAGGTCATAGGTCAACGAATGTTACCAGGCAACTTGAATGTGGAACCGGAAAAAAACATGTGCTAGCAGTTGTTGTAGCATTAGCCTGTAGCTATTAGCTAAAAATGGCCGTTCGATAATGGATTAATTGTCCAGACTCAGCCTCCATATCGGATGTTTCAGAGACACTGTGTGATGTTGAAGACAAAGCTGGAGCCGGAGGAGCCACACAGCAGCGGGAGCCCGGCGATGCTAACAATGCTAACGGCGGCCAGCGGGAGCCCGGCAGTGCTAGTAATGCTAACGGCGGCCAGCGGGAGTGCGGCGATGCTAACAATGCTAACGGCAGCAGGTGCTCAGGCAGCGGCCGCCTCCAGCTTCACTGACACAGAGAGAGGACGTGGAGCGGGACGAGAGAGAGGGAGCTCCGTTCAAAATAAGTTCAAGGTGTGTGTGTGTGTGTGTGTGTGTGTGTGTGTGTGTGTGTGTGTCACGTACTTCGCTCCTCTGATGTCCAGTTGTTGTTTCCTGTGTGTGCTTCGCTCCATGTCTCTGTGTTGACACTCGTTGCTGTTGTGTGTTTAATCTTCAGTCTGGTGCTTCATGGATCAAACTGTTGTTGTGTTGTCTGCTGTAAATGTTGCAGACCGCTGTGGTTGTTGGTCTGTCTGTCTGCCTGCCTGTCTGCCTGCCTGTCTGTCTGTGTGTTTGCTGTGGATGGTTTTTACGTGATGACGGTTCACGTGCGTCCACTCTGCAGACTGTATCTGATGTGCTGTGCCAACGTCTCCTGTTGATTCACTGTCTTCATCCTCTATAGTCAGTCACTCACAGCACCTTGTAAGTGCGCCTGATCGGTGCCGATCATCAAATCAGATCAATAAGTGAGCTGTGAATGTTTCCAGTTCTGCTGCTGTTCTCCACGTTTTAATCAGAACTAACTGTGTGAAGAAAATAGGCCTGATGTATCTGGACATATTGAACCTGTGATCAATATGTGACCTTGGACAAAATGTGTCAGTGATGCAAGAATATTAAAAGCATAATATGTCACCTGACGTGTGCCGCCCCCCCCCCCCCCCCCCCCCCCCCCCCCATGTCCTGTCATAAACTCATGTATGTTTAGTTATGTTACATTCAGTCTGACATGAAGTTCAACCAAACAGGTTCAATAGAACAGAAAATCAATGTGATTCAAAGGTTTTATTGACGTGAAAGTTTCAAAAAACAATTTTACAAAAGCATCAAAACAGATAGATAGATAGATAGATAGATGGATAGATCTGCTGCTGCAGCGTCTCCTCTTTGACTCCATCATGATTTATTACAACATATAGAAATAAAACCCAGTGAGAAGTCAAAGAGAACTAAAGAGTGTTTGTAATAAGGAGGCAGCAGGAGGACAGGTGCAGCTCAACAGGTTCAACTCACTGACTTTTCCCTTTAAGAACTAAACAACATTATAAACATGATCATCCTCTTTATCTCTAACTGCTCTGCTCCACTGTCACTGACACCTTCACTGGTAAGAGCTGCACTGGGAGGAGATCACCAGTGTCTATATATGGAAACACCTTCTGAGTGAAAGTGTGTGTGAAGGTGTGTATGTGTGTGTTAGTATCAGGATCAGAGAACGACAGTTTTCCTCTGTTCAAGTCCAGATTCACTCTGATCCTCTGGAGCTTCTTCTGAACTGAGAGTTCAGTGAAAAGAGCTGATGGTGAACGAGCATAGTATTTACCTTCACAGAACAATATTCTCCATGATCCAGACCATATGTTGTTTCCCTTCCTCTTCACAGACTCTGTTAACACACCCAGTTCCCAGTTTGTACTGTCTCCAACCTGGACATCCCAGCTTTGAGTCCCTGAGTTAAAACCCTTAGAGCCCAGGACAGAGCAG
This sequence comes from Caranx ignobilis, assembly GCA_021432705.1. NCBI lineage: Eukaryota > Metazoa > Chordata > Actinopteri > Carangiformes > Carangidae > Caranx > Caranx ignobilis. The sequence continues at coordinate 984,130 of JAFHLA010000022.1, forward strand.
AAATAATCAGTCCTCTCTGGATTGTCAGGAAGCTGCTGTTTGTCTCCTCGTCTCACACTGGTCAGATCTTCAGACAGGATGAGTTTTGGACCAGCAGTGTTTGGGTCCAGAACCACAGGACTGTAGGAGACCATGTCCTTCATCTTGTTCCAGATGTTGAAGGTCAGGTTGCCCAGGTGTTTGGCCTGGTCTATCAGAGCTCCTGAGTCCAGCTGTGGATCCTCCAGCAGGGGGCGCTGCTGGACTCTTTCCACTGCAGCCTTGTAGTTGAGCAGGAATGAGACGTCTTCAGCTCTCAGCTGCTCCTCTGTGGCTCTGACTGTGTGTGAAAGAGCTGCTATCTCTCTGCTCAGAGCCTCCATCTTCTCCTTCATCCTCTGACTCTTCTGCTCCTCTTCCTCCCTCAGTGCAGCCACCCTGGCCTCCTCTTCCTCTTGTAGAAACTGGTGAAGCTTCTTAAACTGCTCCTTAATCTGCCTCTCTGTGTGTCGGGCCTGGACCTTAATGTGTTGTGCTGTTTGATCAAACTTCACTTGAACTTCTTCAAAACCATTTAACTTCTTCTTTAAGGGCTCCAGAGTTTCCTCAAGTTCCTTCTTGAGTTGTGAAGCAGCTTCATCGATGGGTCTGATTCTGTGGTTGGTGTGTTTTTCTGAATCTCTGCAGATGAGACACACTGGCTGCTGATGGTCCAGACAGAAGAGTTTGAGTTTCTCAGAGTGCAGACTGCAGAGAGCCTCTGAAGATCTCTGCTCTCTCTGCTGTAAGAAGCTCTCACACAGGTTCTTCAACGCCAGACTAACAGGTGGTTCAACCATTGAAGATCTTCTCTTACAGACTGGACACAGTGGATCTTGTTTCCGTCTCCACCAGCTCTTCAGACAGTCTTTACAGAAGCTGTGGCTGCAGGACAGAACAACAGGATCTCTGAAGACCTCCTGACAGACCGGACAGCAGAGATCCTCCTCTGGTCTGGAAGCCATTTAGTCTGTGAGTGAAGCTGAAAACACAGCAGACAGGAAGTAGAGTCAGTCATGGCTCCCCTCCCTCCTCTACTGACTTGACTGAAGTTTACTGTGACTCTGAGTCCAGGTTTTAGTCAAACTCACCTTCAGTGTGTGGAGTGTCAGCAGGTTGAAGCAGCAGTGTTGGAGCTGGACTCACTCACAGGAAGTTGGTAGTTTGGTCTGAAGCTCAATCTGATCATCTCTTCTTCAGTCTGCGTCTCTGGGACTGACTAAGTCCAATAAAGTGGTTCCTGGGAATTTGTCCTCTGTGTTAATGATAAACCTGGTTTATCTCAGGTGAGTCAAGTGAGGGGCGGAGCTTGCCGACCTATTTATTTTATATTATGGCTGCCAGAGGGTCTTCCATCATTTTGATACGATCTATCTGCCTGTTAGAAACGAGGTTTGATGTGTCTCGAGTGGCTTTATGCTGTGAAAATGTGATTCCTTTGGACCAAGAAGAAAAATGAGCAAAGGAAAAACAAGTGCCTCGTTGCTCTCTGTGGAGGTGTGGCTTTTATGATACTAATATATAAAGAGAAGCTTGATTGGCTCATAAACTGAAGTTCATTTCAGACTTTGTAACGATGTGAAGTCATTTACATGCAGCACGTGACTCTACTCAGCTTTGACCTTTGACCTGGACTCTCCTCTAAAGGAACAATGAAATGTTATGGTGCATGCTGCATGTTTTCAACTTTACATCAACAAAGACAGATGGGTAAATGGCTAACGTTAGCATTAGCAGCTCTATATCATGCATGCTAACTCGCTAACCCAGACTCAATTCATCAGTTTTACTCCACTTTTATGTGTAACCTCACCCTACATAGCTAACGTTAGCATTAGCAGCTTAGCAGTTTACTAAAAGAAAATTATGCATCAAATTTCATTGTTTCACTCGTGAGACTAAAGTGAAAAATTGTGTATCACGTCTTTTGTTCAACTGAAGTTAGCATGCTAGCTAGCCCTCGCCCATCTTATCATGACTCAGCAATTCTGTAGCTTTCAATTAGTCTCTATTAACATTTCATTTGAATCCATACACTTTTGTTTAATGTATATGATTAATCAACTGTACTTTTGTTACTTTTAAAGGTGGGAATTATTGATCTTTGCTGTTGCTGCATAGCTAACATTAGCATTTAGCATTAGCAGCCGTTTACTAGTTTTGTTTTACCAGTCTTAAGGGAACAAATTCTTTTTTACTCCTGAGGAGGAAAAATGTTTTGATTTTTCTTTACTGTTACGTCATTATAGCATCAAACTGTGTTCATGTTGATCCCTTTGTAAACCTGTCAGTCATTCTAACAACAACACGAGCTAACCGTAGTATTGAGGTCAAGATAATTGTTGTTGTGTCTCCTTCAGGTTCAGCAGCAGAGTTCAAGGTAAAAACTTCATCAGTGAGATATTTTCTTCTCTTTAGTCCAAGTTTGTCTCCAGTGGAAAAGTGTTAAACTGAAATAACGACGACAAACAAACGACAGTGATGATAAAAATAAAGCTGCAGATCTACGCATCAGATCACTGCAGCTGAATCACGTCTGTCGCTCATCCAGCAGCATCTCGCATTTCCATTTCCTCCTTTCTCCATCTTCCTTCTCCTGGTGTGTGTGTGTGTGTGTGAGTGTGTGTGTGAGCATGCACTTGGTTTGGTTCTGTTGCTTTTGTTGTGGTGTTCACTCTGTGCTGTACATTTGCATATTATGAATACAAACTACACTATAGTACATTTGTGTGTGTGTGTGTAGGCTCTGCATGTATGTGTATGTGCAGCCTACATTCGCATGCAGTTTTACAGATGTGTGTGTATGTGTGTATCTGTGTGTGTAGTTGTGCATTTGTGCTTCAGTCAGAATTGAAATGAAATATAACTCCTCGTTGTTATGAAAACCACATCCTGCATTCCCAAATTAGAGAAGAAGAAGAAGAAAATGAGTGGGAGAGATGACTTTTACAAACATAGAAACAAACACACACACACGGCTCCCCTTCCCCCTCCTCTTCTTCTTCTGTTCTGTGTTTGGCGGTGCAGGTGAAGAGTCGGGTTTATAAACAATAACAAAAAATCTGTTTGGAAGAAGAAGGAGGAGAAGATGAGGGCCTGTGTGTGTGTGTGTGTGTGTGTGTGTGTGTGTGTTGTAAACATTATGAAAATATGGAGCTGGAGTTTTCTGACAGCAGCACTGTTTCTGTTGAGACCATGTGGGAAACCTGAAAGTTTAAGTTTCTGCATCTTTTTCTAAAATTAGAGAGAAAATGTTTAATTTGGGCCGAAAGATGTCGGAGCTGAAACGACTCAGTTAACGGCACGAAAAGCCGAGACACACGTCTAGGAAGAAGAAGAAGAAGAAGAAAGGCTTTAAGGCTACACGCCACAGATCAGTATGAAGGAGTGTTTGGGACCTGGATGAGGAGTTGAGCTGAGTCAGAGGAGGGGGAGGATTTTAAACGAAATGTTGAGAATAAACTTGACATTTCAGAAATTAAAGTCGACCTTTTGAGACACAGTTATTGACGAATCCTGACTTTGACAGTGACACTGTTCACAAGCCGAAAGAGATTTTTTTTTTTTTGCTGACTGTTACAGTTTCACCATTTCCGTCTGTGTAGAGAGTAGAGACAGTCGTACGTCTCTCCTCCAAAGGTCGACTGTAATTTGAAACGTTCAGAGTTAATTCTTGACATTTTGACTTTTTCCTCAAAAGACAAAATTAAAATAAAATCCTCCAAATGATTTTTTTTTTTTATGATGAACAAAGATCCTCCTCTGGTTTTGATCTTGACGTTGCCTGTTGGTGTCACATCTGCCACCAGGGGCTCCAGAAACAAGATGGACGCTGTTGAATTTCCTCGTGCACTGTTTGAAGTGCATGTGTGTGTTCACATTGATTTAGCGCGTCATCATGGAGTGAACCATCAGTGCCTCAAACTGGTCCTCAACGGTCGCCATCTTGGATGTTGCCATGTTTGAACATGGATGTATTATATGAACTGGATGCCGGATCAAAAATGGCCGCCGTTGATTTCAATTGGAGTTGTTGGACTGGCGCCGAAAAGGTTTCTGGCTTCCGGGTTTACTTCCGCGTTATGGGCCCACTGAATATGCGCAGTACAGTCACCCCCCATGATGCTTTGGCCCCTCCCATCATGCCTCTGGGCAATGAGAACGCGCGATCGGCGTTCTGGTTTCGGCGCTGCGCGTTCATGATGCTATGAGAGCGGATTTAACGAAGGAGTTTTAAGACTTTTACAAGACTCACACGGGCTGGAAAACAAAGATAATGGTTGAAAAAGTAAGACAGTGTGATCATAGGTTGATTATGATCGTTGATATGATCGTTAACTCGTTCTCATTGTTATTATTTATTTATCTACGATGTTACACTGAAAAGGAGTTGATTCTAACCTGTAGAGCGTAAATCACAATGGGCAATAAATTACAATAAACTGTCTTTTGTGCATTTTTAATGAGAAATGAATGTTAAACATGACAGATTTGTTTAGAACAGCTCAGATTATGTTATCATGAGGGCTTTACTCACTTACCTTTTAACATTGAAGAGTATATTTACCCTACAACATAATTTCTTTGCTGCACAGGTCTACAGTTGTATCTACAGGATGCTGGTGGTGGTGTTATAAACTCAGCCACATGTGGTTTGTTTTTGTAAAACATACTGTGTGTTTAAGGAAAGTTACAGCTCTTTGAATTTCATTCACTTACAGTCAGAAAAAAGCATCTTCCTTGTCTTTACTGCGTGTGTTTATAGGTAGTTTCATCATCATCACGAAGCCTTCAGGTGGCTGTGACTCTTTGTTATTAAACAGTTTAACCTTACAGTGTTTCCACAACACGTAGGACGTCAGTGTCCACTAATGCAGCTGTTACACAACCAGGTATTTCAGTATATACATGAATGCCTCAGACACTGCTGCAGATATTGGATTCAGGGGGGAAAAAAGTCATAAGCATGTTTTTCAAACAATTTAATAATGAATGTTAGTGAACATTTAGCGTAGCATACTGTACACTGAACACACACTGACGACGTGCTGAGGAGGAGAGACGATGGTGAGGACGTCCAGGACGGTCCTTCTCCTCAGGCCCAGGTGGAAGACAGGGAGCAGGCTGCACCACCTCAGGCCACAAACACCGACCCATGGAGGCCAAGTCTCAGTTTACATTTTACCACCGAGGAATATTAAGCCGTAAATAAATTAACGTGGACGTTGTGAACCGAGGAACAGGTGTTCAACATCAGCTGCGATGAGACACTGCTAACACACACATGAACACACAGCATGAATGACTTACCAAGTTAAAACTGTTGAAAAATGTAGGGTGGGTTAGTGAGTCAACAGTTTAACGAGTTTAACAGGAGCAGTCGTGTAAAACCGGCCGGTGTCACATTAGTAAATCCAGTTATTACGATGCGATCTTATCAATGAAAACGTTACGTTTAAGAATACGAGCTGACAAGAGACTGACAACAGACATTAAACATCAGAAAGTTAAATTAACTCCATGTGTCCAAATGAAAACTCACCTCTGAGTCGTTTTTTCACTTTTCTGACTGAGTTTTGTGCCGAACAGAGTCCTCGTTAAGTTTCGGCCACCCTCGTTCCCGAGACACAACACGACCGCGCTTTGGGAGTTGCCCGCGCACAGCTGTGACGTCACCATGGGAAAAGAGACTTTTCTGGGGCTTTTCTGGCCTTTTGAAAACTTTTTGATGGATAAAAAGTCCATGACTTAAAAATATTCAATAGAAAGGTCAGTAATTAACGGTGGTTACAGCTGGAGGTGTCCTGTGGACAGTTTGACAGCCGTCTCTTTTACTATTGCAGTCTATGGGAAAAATGCTTTTTGGGCCCATGTGGATTTTTTGTTGCAATACCACGAGTGGCGGCGCCGTGTCCACTTCTTATAATAGATCCATGTGTTTGAAGGGCAAACACAGGAAAGTCAAATGTTTCAGGTGTAAACAGCTGCTGAGGATTTTTTGTTTCATCTCTTGGGTTATTAATTTCACCCTCCTGCAGCAGCTGCAGCTTTTGCCCCAGATGACCCGTCACCTCTGGGCACTTGTGCTGGGATCCACCAGCCCTATAATTACCATCCGTCCGGCTCCACCCACAGACTCAGGCTCCCGTCTTCACGGCTGCAATCAGACGGCTTATCTCGCTGATGGAGAGTCGTATGTAGATCAGAGCGACTGGATGGAAAACGGTGAAATGAGAAATGTAAATGTGGCAGATTGACACCAGAACTGTCGGTGTTTTATGATCCTGAAAAAACAAACACAAACTCACCTCCAGACTCAGACCAGAGTCGGATCGTCCACAGGAAGGAGCCTGAACCCAACAGCAATTAAAGAGTGCATCACCAGCAGCTGTTTAATGAGGAGGAGCAGGAGGAGCAGGAGGGGGAGGTTCATCCAAAAACAGCAGTCGAGGTCCTGATGTCAAAAAAAACAATCTAAATCCAACTCGGTCAAAGTTTGAACTGTTTGAACCTTTGGTGTTTTTAAGTCGGACTTTTCCTTTCTGTGCTCGATGATGAAGAAGGTCGTTCACACTCATCTTATTACTGTAAGTCTCTCCCACACACACACACACTTTCCTTTGCTCTCCATGGACACACACACGAACACACACTCTTGGTTGACCTTGCGATCACTGCTCCAGCCTGCAGCCCGGAGCGTTGCCTCGCTGCCATGGCGACGCAGCTGTACAGCTTGTGGCCGGATAAACAGCAGCAGCTGGTTCCAATTGTGCTGTGTCACTGTGTGTGTGTGTGTGTGTGTGTGTGTGTGTGTGTGTGTGTGTGTGTGTGTGTGTGTGTGTGTGTGTGTGTCCTCTAATTAAAGCAGCACCCACACTCCACCAGTCATCTGTCTCTTTCTTTGGGGAGAACAAGGTGAAACCTCCTCCTCTTCCTCCTCCTCCTCCTCCTCCTCTCTTGTCCCTCCTCCTGTATTTGTCCACAGTCACATCTGCTCACATCGTTTGGACGCTTCACTTGGACACACAGACCAGTTCTGGTCTGGTTTGGATCTATGGAGGAAGCAGCTGCTGCTCATGACACTTTAATATTCATAACGAACTGACATTACAGTCAGGTGACTCACGGAAGTAAAGGTAGAAATTTCAAAATAAAGTCTGAGCCAGTTTGAAATAAAAAGAAAAGTAATAAATACAATTGGTTGGTTTTCGGAGCCTCATGTTTATTCTTTTATATACACATATAGCAGGGGTCTTGCTTTGAGAGTGTCGCCATCTTGCGCCGCCATGTTTTTTACGGCAGCCTGAATGGAAAATCCAGCTAGTGAATCTAGAATCTGAACACTAGAACAACCCCCCCCATTTTACACACCTTTAACCTTTCCTTTCACTAACCACCTCATTAACAAACATAATTGCCAAAGTTTCAGGTTGATTGACTGAACTTTCAGGGGAAATTGGACAATCGGGGCTTCCCTCCTCCCTCCTCCCTCCTCCTTGCCCGCCTTATTTCCCATGATGCTTTGTGGTCCACTGGTTTGAAACAGAACAAAATGAAGTACAACACCCTGTTCACTTCTCCTGTCAAAAGATGGAGCCTCCCTTTGTCTCGTTAAAGGTCTGTGTGTGTGTGTGTGTTCATGTGCCTGTCGATGCATGGATTTCATTGTGTGTGTGTGGAGGGTTAATAAGCTCTGTGGTTCACCTGAGTCTCTTGAGCCTCAGGACACACGACCAGACATGTGTGTTTTGTGTGTGTGTGTGTGTGTGAATAATTTATAGCTGCAGAGAAAGCCACACTTTCATTCCTTTCTCTTCATAATTGCAGTTTCTCAACTTTTATTGTGATAGGATCTTAACCTAACCTAATGCTAAGCTAGGCTAACCACGTCCTAGCCATCTTGTTTTACTGCTAAATTATTTTAATTGTTCAAAAAGCGCAGCAGGAGGCAGGACATGTTGTTTATAAAGACAGTGGTGACCTGATGCTGCTTTGGTAAAGACATCACGACCCAGTTGACCACGTTCTAGCTACAAGTTAGCTGTTGTTGTCGTTAGCATTGATAGCTAATACCGGCCGATAAGAACAACATGTGAAAGCAACATAAGAACATGTCTACAGGTAAAAATGACTGATCTAATGACACAGAAAACAAGACGAAATGTCTAAATTTTCAGCTTTTATTCACAGTTGGTGTTTGGAGCGGCCATCTTGGATTATGAATCTGGAGTTACTGAAGCTCCTCCAAGTTTCCAGGTTGACCTCGGGGGTATTTATAATGACATAGCCAACTGGGAACTTGGGAAATCCAAAAATCCTGCTGCATGGTGCCATCTTCAGATGATCACAGTATATTTTACCATGTTGTTTGTATTTTCCAACATGTCTGTTGCTCTGATTGAGTCACCTGCCTTTGGATCGCAGGTGTGAGCGTGCATCTGATGAAATACGCATTGGTTGTTGTCGTTTGTACTTTTCTCTCTAACTGGTGTGGAAGTGTTTTTTCGTCTTCTTCATCTCAAACAACCGCAGGAAGAAAAATGTTCTTTTGATTTGATTCCGTCGCCCTTCAGCGAGCGCCGACCTTTTCCCACAAGCGTGTGCAGGTGCAAACAGCAACGTTAACGACGGCTGAGCTGCATTTACATGTGTCAGCTCCGGCACTGTGGTGGCGTGCATGCTCGCTCACGTTCCTGCCTCGCTGAGATAATTAAATGACACTAACATTATCAACATCAGGGGCCTTTCAGGGCGACAGAGACGAGGCAAAGTGTTTACCGTGAGGAAGATCAATGAGATCGTGTCATATCAGCGAGGTGCTGTGGCTTAGCGGGTCAAAGCGCCTGTCTTGTAAACAGGAGATCCTGGGTTCAAATCCCAGCAGCACCTCTCCATCACCTGCAGCGTTCATATGTTATAGCATGAGATGCTGGTTTCTGTATCTTTGTCCTGATTCACACACACAGTCACAGAAGCTCCTCCGTAACTGGTTTGTATCAGTGTTTTTGATTATTATTTTTTGAAACACCTACAGAGAGACAGGTCCTGCATCGCTGTCAGTCTCTCTTCAAAGACGAGAATGAAACTCAGCTCTTTTCTTTGATATCTGGAGAGTTTTGCTTCAAAAAGCCTTTGATCCGTCAGAACCAGCTCTGTCGTCACCGCAGGTGCTGTGGCTTAGCTGGTTAAAGCGCCTGTCTTGTAAACAGGAGATCCTGGGTTCAAGTCCCAGCAGCGCCTCACAGAGACACTGGGTGTGTCCTGACACCTTCATGGTCCTGAAGTGCAAGTTAAGATGCTGAGACATCTACTGCACCTGCAGCTCAGTTTCTTTTTTACACCCAGGTCACATGACTCTACGTATTTATCACCACTGATATAAATCCACACACCTGTCACCTGTCACCTGTCACCTGTCCAGCACGGAGCAGCTCCACTGCTCTCAGGAAGTTGGACCAGCTGTGCAGAAGGGAGTCACTGGCTTTTATCAGCAGGTTTATAAAAACAGCTTTTGTTTACATTATGGTCTTGTTTGACTTGTTTACATGTAAACAAAATCACCATCTTCCTCTAAATGTAACCAAAGAGCTGTCGCTGCCTGTGGCACCAGTGGTTCCCAACGTTTTACACCTCAGGGCTGATTGTTTAGAAACACTGAGGCCAAAGTAAAGCTTTATAAAGATCATTTTTTCATTTAATAACAATGATTTGCATCAGTTTATCAGTGTTTAATCTGTTTTCTCATGATTTCTCGCTATATTACGTCACTAAATGTGCTTTTATTGGACGACACTCGCTCTGTGTTTCATGGATGGATCCTGAGTTTTGTTAGAAACACAGTCAATGTTTTTGACCCAGAAAAGAAAACGACTTCTGTGTTTTGGTGTTTGACACTGAACACGAACTGAGGGCGTCACCATTTGAGCTCACACAGATGAAACTGTGTGTGTGTGTGTGTGTGAGTGAACCAGGTTTGAACCTGGAACATGAAGAGCTGTGACTGACAGAGCATCAGTGTGTCCCACTGGGAGACAACGCCTTGGAGCAGTGTGTGTGTGTGTGTGTGTGTGTGTGAGATACAGAAAGTTGATTTGTATGTGTTCCAGTGAACACAGATGCATCCATCAGTGTGAGTCTCTATATGTGAGGAAGATGAAAGGGATGCAGACTGGCCTCAGGCTCCAATTAAAAAAAAATAAAAAAAACAGGCTGAGGTTGCCATGGCGATACAGGTGAAGGGAAGTGAAGTGAAGAGCTGTATGAAATATTAGCGTTGGACGATGGAGTGAGTGAGTGATGGATGGATGGACGACAGGTTTACACCACCAGCTGAGAACAAACTGTGTTTGTTCTGCTTCTCCTGAGCTTTTATTGTGGAGAGTACAGGAAGTTCACACACACACACACACACACACACGGATGCTCACATGTCTGTTCAGTGCGTTTGTCTTAAGAGACCCATCAAACATCAGTTACTGTTCTGTATGGACTTTTTATTTTTAATTCTTCTGCTTTCACTTCTTCTTCTTCTCCTTCTTCTTCTTCTTCTTCTTCTTCTTCTTCTTCTTCTTCTTCTTCTTCTTCTCCTTCTTCTTCTTCTTCTTCTTCTTCTCCTTCTTCTTCTTCTTCTCCTTCTTCTTCTTCTTCTTCTTCTTCTTCTTCTCCTTCTTCTTCTTCTTCTTCTTCTTCTTCCTCCAAACTTCTTGGCTTTAAATGTATCAGTAGGAACATAAGTAAGTTGTTGTTGTTGTTGTTGCAGCTGTGAGTGGAGGAGTCGCTCTGTTCGGGAAACAAACAAACTGAATGAGAGAGAGAGGTGATTCATTACAAGCTTTTGTTTCAGTTATAAGGCTCAGGACACACACACACACACACACACACACACACACACTACTTAGACTCCTACCATATGAGTCGACTTGTTCCTGTCACTTGCTTTTTATTCTGCTGCCTTCATCCTTTGTTCATCCTCCTCCTACTGGAAACAGAGCAGTGTGCACTTACTGTCAGGGGTCTGTGTGTGTGTGTGTGTGTGTGTGTGTGTGTGTGTGTGTGTGTGTTTCCCTGAATGTCACACACACACACACACACACACACACACACACCTTCTCTGTCCTCTTCTATATTTGAATGTTAACCCCCCCCCCCCTTCACTCTCTCTCTCTCTCTCTCTCGTTCTCTCCACTGTCTCTGGGTGTCTCTCGTCCTTCCCTCTCCTCTTTATGCACACTCACGCCTCCCCCTCCCTCCCCTCTCTTCCTCTCTCCCTCTCACTCTCTCTGACTGTCACCTCTCTCTTCCTCTCTCTTTCACTTTCACACTCATTATTCTGAACTTTCTCCTTCCTCCTCTCTCCGTTAACTCTTCATGCACCATTTTGACTGGATGTTTGTGGGCAGATGTTTCACCACATCTGGCAGTTACACACAATCTTAACACTGATCTGGTCACACACAACAAAAGACGCTAATCTGGCCTCGTAGCACTGAAGCTGACGACCTTGGTGTTTCCGACGGTCCGTGAATGCAGCATCATGCGACATTCACGCAGGGTGGATCAGCCAGAGCTCAGTGTTCAGAGCTGAGTGAGTCCAGCAGGCTGAAGTCCTGCATCCAGCCTCGGTCTGGCTCGTACCTGCTGCGTGACGGAGGAGCAGCTCTGATCTTCTCCCTCAGCTCTGCTCTGACGTCCTGCAGGTCTGAACACACGCCTCACCTGAGCTCCATCCAACACCTGCGATGAGCTGCAGCTCAACAAAATCACACACGTTCAACATCTGCTGGAAAAGGTTAAAGTTCACATTCAGCCGACACACACTTCACTCTACATGTTCTCCTCTTCCTCCTCTTCCTCCTCCTCCACCTCCTCCACCACCTCCTCCTCTTCCTCCTCCACCTCCTCCTCCTTCTCACACAACTAAAGCAGAACTGAACTTACCTCACACACCCGTAATAATGGATTTTGCCAAAATATTTTTGTTACAGAGCGCACACACACACACACTCTCTCTCTCACACACACACACACACTCTCTCTCACACACACACACACACATTCTCTCTCACACACACACACACTCTCTCTCTCACACACACATATATAGACACTTCTGTTAATAGTATCAGGAGGAGCCAGCTGCTCTCCACTGCAGCAAGACCTCCTGTGGAGCTCTGTTAAACCTGTGTGTGTGTGTGTGTGTGTGTGTGTGTGTGTGTGTGTGTGTGTGTCTCCACCCTCATACTAAGCAGATAAAGTCATATCCTGATGAAAATCACCATATAGGTCAAACAAAAAATGTTTTGTCTCTGTTCATGCTGCTTTACATATGTGTGTGTGTGTGTGTGTGTGTGTGTGTGTGTGTGTGTGTGTGTGTGTGCACTGTATTGAAGCCACACTCTACTAAGGAAGAGTGTGTGTATTATTGTTAGCTCAGCGTCGGGTGTATGAAGAAATGTCAGAGAGAAACTGCAGAGCTGCTGCTTCCTCTCATCATCATCATCATCATCATCATCATCATCCTGAGACTCTGTTGTCGTCGTCAAGGTCGCGGGTGCGCTGATAGAGGAACGTCATGACGACCACAGTGGTGACCTGTGAACCACTGTGAGCTGGGAGCGCTGCGGGGGAACGTCTCATTAGCATCAGAGATCACGTGCTCCGGTTCTGACTGACAGCTCATCTCAACGAAACACACGGGCCAGATGTCAACATCTGCAGTTTGAGGCCTCATCAACCTGGTCTGTAACATCTAGAATGATTACACTCTCCTCTCTCTCCAGGAAGTTGTTGTTTATTTTATATCACCTCCTGCGGGGACCTGCAGCTCAGTGATGATAACACGGTGTGTTAATGTGTTGTGACACATGATGTCACGACTCATGTTCATGTGTCATATGAATGTTCCTTTAACTCTGCAGCAGCCACAGTCAAACCTCCATCCAGACCAGGTGACCATTAAAACGTCAGGAGCTGCAGCTCTTGGACATTTGTCATCTCCGGCTAAAACATCACCTCACCTGAACCCACACCTTCTCCACCTTCTCCACCTCATATAAATTCAGCATCAGGAGGTGTTTGGTTGTTGGACTGAAGCTGCTGCTGCTGCTGCTGCTGCTGTTGTTGTTTTTATCTCGCCGTATAATCCGCGGCCTCGGCGCGTCAGCGTGAAGCTGCCGGCAGATTTTAACCTCTGAAAATGAAGAACTCGGTCTACTCCACTCTTTGCTCATCTCATCTCTCTACCCTACGTGCGGTGGCTCCCAGCATGGCGGCGGCGTCTTCCCAGCCTGCTTTGCATATGACTGCAGGGGTTTCTGGGATCAAAGAGAGGAAGTGGCGAGGCAGCGTCAGGCCTCGTCTGATGAAACGCCTGCTGCTCCTATCAGGAGGCCGCGGGAGAGGTTTTACTGTACTGTGCCTTTCGCAGGAGGCTTCGTCTTTTTCTTTTTTTCCAGTGCTCTGCTGCTGACGGCGGATGGTTTCAGGCGACTCGCTGCTGCTGCACTCAGGGGCTCGTTGACAGGTGTGGAAGGAGCTGATGGACTCACGCTGGTGACCTTTAACTCTTCAAAGCTGCAGCAGGAGGAAGAGAGTCTCACTTTAAATAAGTGTTTATCAGCCTGAACACATGGGCCGATAAAACACATCATTAAATCCAACGGACTGTTGATTAACAGTAACAATAAAAACCGTTTTACTTCCAACCATCGGTTTTACAGCTGACGTCAGTTCAGTCACTGAGGGAGCAGTCAAGGGCTAACGTGTTAGCATGCTAACAGGCTAACTTCAGCTGACATCTCTACAACATATCTACATATTCTTATACATTATAATGTTATTTATTCATCTCTGTCAGTTTTCACAGACGTCCTGGGTCTGTTGGCCTGTGGGTCTGTGGCTCGTGTCACTGACAGGAGCTTAAAGGCGTCAGTCGCCTGTGAGAAGAAATCAAAGAGCAGAGAACATGATGATGATTTCATGGATCCAGGTTTTTGGAGCAGGACATTAAACAGCGTCTGTGAACCTCCAGCATTAATATTACTGTGGCTGCAGCTCAAACTTTAATCAGTTTGCTTAGTGAGTCATGAATGTTGCATAAATGCCTTGAAACTTTAACTTTAACTTCATTTGAATCTGTGTTTTTACAGAAACAACAAAAAGACGTGAGACAAAACTTTCACTCTTCATCACCTCACTTGGCAGGAAGAGCTCCACATTTCATTTCTTTGTTAAAAGTGGAAAGTGACGTTTTAACGGCGTGAACTGATGAAACCTTTGTGGAATTTTCCAGATGCACCGGACTGTGGAGCAGCAGAGGAAAGAAGAGACAAAGCTGATGAGCTCACATTATAATAATGTTGAATCCAAACAGACCCGAGTCTCGTGATGGTTTGTGGTGAGTCAGTGTGAAATCCTGCAGGACTTGGCTGCTTCACAGCTCCGTATTGTTGGGGGAGGGGGTGGGGGGGGTATAAATACTCAGACAGCTTCCTGCTTCTCCCTGCTGGGGTTCAGTGTTACAGATGCCCCAGCTGAGCACACACCCAGACACAATAGACTGGACCGGGCCGCCGCCGCCGCCACCTCAGCCTGAGCCTGAGCCTGAGCCCAGCCAACTGACTGACTGACTGAAAGAGGCCTTCATGAAGGATTAACACACAGGCACAAAGACACACAGATTATCTTTATGAAAAAAGACACATCACAGCTCACGTTCAATAAACGCAGCTGCTACGACCACAAGCTACAACGTTAGCAGGTTAGCATCCTGCTCCTGGCCAGGTGTCATCACCCCCCCCTGCAGACAAGTAGATAGAGGACATTCACTTTTTTCATTTGGAGCACCAGCGCTCTTTAGAGCTGAGATCAAGCACTGAAAATAAATGTTTCACTGAACCAAGCAGCAAATTCAGGGTCAAAGAGACCTGATGGTAAAATACAGTTAACCTTTGACCCCACAACAGCAAAGAAGCAGCAGCTGCAGTTCCTCTCCTTACCACTAGAGTGAGTCACCTGTAGCTACATACAGCATGAGGCTAACATTTCTATCTCTTCTTTAGAAAAGACCAGATATTCCTTTAATGCATTTGGTCCAAAATAAACATGAAATGTTGAGAAAATGTGCACAACACATGTAAATGTTGGCTTTTTATATCAACATGAACGTGTGTGTGTGTGTGTGGCAGTGGACATTACATCAGGATGTGAGGGGAAATCCTGCCGGTGGAGCAGCAGCTGGCCGCAGAGTGTGAAGCACCAACCAACCAGAGCTGCTGCTGCTGCAGAGCTGCACAGAGCTGCAGGGGAGGACAGGATGTCCTCTCAGCCCATCTGATGTCTTTTTCAAAGCTCTCTCACCCGCGGGGCTTTACGTTCAGAGTGGGTTTTAAGGAGATTTTCCCAAGAAGAAAAAAAAAAAAAACAGTTTCATAAGCCCTGGAGTGTTACTTTTGAATGATGTGTGCAAAAGAGAGGGGGAAAGAGAGAGAGGGGAAGAGGACGAGTGTCTTTCTGTCACTGATGCTGCTTCAGAGCTGTGGTGTTTTATAATCTTCATACTGCTCCAGTCACTCACACACACACATGCTCACATGCTGCAGAGTTCAGGATGAAGATGAGCAGCAGATAAATCTTTAACAGCTCTCAATGTTTGCGCAGCCAGAGGAGTTTTATTTTTCAACAGCATCGCGTCCAGATGATGTTCCATGAAACCAGCGCCCCACGTTCACCTTCACATCTGCAGCACCACACCCTCCCTGGTGAAAACACCGGGTTCATCAACGAGCCTCGGTGGAGGTGATGATCTGTCGTTATCTCTTTAATTATCACAGGTGTGTTAATGATTCTGTGAGGTTGTCAGGGGGCGTTGCTCTGTCAACACATCCACCCGACACCACCTCGTTTCTTCTTCATGCTGCGTCACCTCACCTGACTTCTTCCTTTACTCCTGCTACAGTGTAATCACTAGATGTTAATTAACAAAGGAACCAAACGAGCTGCTGCACAAACAACATACCAGCTCATATTTTCTCCTGCAGATACTCAACAGTGACAGAGCTTCAGGCTGTGGCTTCTCTCCACTGTTAGCATCGTTAGCATCGTTACCTGACTTCATCCACCTGGGCTGGACCTGCACACAGCATGTCGCTCTTCTTCTGGCTTCACTGTCGACCAAACTCATGCTGAAAGTCTTACAGCTCAGAGAGGAAACCAGGAACTGATTCAAACTAAGGGTGGGGTCAAAGGTCAAAATACATTGCAATAACATGCATTGACTTTGACAGGTGTAGTTCAAACACATCTGAAACATAACACAGGGATGTGAGATGGTTGAATCTTTAGTGCATTGAGTTCTTTCAGCTCGTCACATGTGTTTTATTTAGAGCCTGAGTCTTTACAGTCACACGTAGTTGAACGTGTCAGATAAATGTTGTGGAGTAAAAAGTCGTCCTCCATCTTTGTGCAGCAGAGACAGGCCCAGACCTCATCAGAGATGAAGAAGTGACGACCGGTCGGCCGGCTGTCGTCTCAGAGTCGTCGTCTCAGAGACTTCAGGAGGAGCTCCTCTTCACATCAGTGGAGGCGGCGCTGGACACATGTCGCACATCAGCGCCTCTGTTTCCTGGAGACCGAAGAGAAGCTGTGATCACCGGCCTCGCCAGTTGTTACAGATGTGACGGAGCATCCTGACCTGTCAGCACCGATGACACCGAGTGTTTACCACCAGGTAATTAGAGCCTTCACACTGATGACAGCATCAGTCAGCACCGCTCCACTGAACAGCATATCATAACACCTGCAAACCTGAACTCACACTGAGCAGATTAGAGTTTGGTGTGTAAAGGTCAAAGGTCACTGATCTCTCACTGTGACCTCACAGAACACGTTCTTTGGCCCTGATTCAGCCTGTGTGGGCAACATCTGTAAAATGCTCATGAACACCAAAGGTTATTTACTCATTTCACTGTTTGAACCATTTTGTCTTTGCTGCCGACTAATCACCAATATTGATCCAATATTGATCATTAAGAGACTCAAAATGACCATAAAAATCACATCACATGACGTCAGCTTAAAGAATGTTTTCCGTCTGTTATGGAGAAGCTGATCTGCAGTCAGGTTATAGACGGTGTCGTCAGTGGCAGCCGGGGCCTGGAACATGAATAATTAATAATCCATTTGTGTCCTACGAGTGTTTATCCAGAAAACCATCTGCAATATTTAACTCTGTTTGCTAAACCCAAACATTTACATTTTTCTCTGTCCAGGTGGTGTTTCCAAAGCCCAACACACACACACACACACACACACACACACGGTGAAGACTCGTCACCTTCATTTCTTGCTCCTGTCAGTTTTCTTCTTCACCTCAGCAGAGACTGTGACATTTACAACACTAATGGCTGTGAATGAACATCTTTATGTGTCTCTGTGTGTTTTACATCTCTGTCACCGTGGGGTGGAAAGAAGCTCATCAAGTTCCCTCGAATGTTTTTTTTTTTTTTTAAAGCGTCACAAAGTGAAATCAGTAATTCATTAAAACAGATGTTTGATGATGTGAGGAAAATAAATCCAGAGCAAACAGCAGGTGGAAAACTCATCTCTTGCACTTTTTACTTTGACGTGTCGCTGCTTCTTGTTCCTGTGGTTTTGTGTTTATACTTAATCACATATGAGCCGCAGCTTGTGGTTCTGCTGGAGCTACACTTAGTTCCTCTGACGAGTTGAACTTACTGCTCGTACCATCACGACTGCAGCATCACACCTTGCTCAGAGGAACTTCAGCAGCAGGGGTAAAGAAAACAGAGCAGCTCCCTCCAGCCAATCACAGGCCCGTGCTGCTGCGGCTGTAGTCATCCCTCGTGCTGACTTTGACAGTGCACAAACTTTGTAGGCTGAGAAAAGTGAAGGCTGTGGCTGCATGCTGAGGAAAGAGTTGGAAAAAAAAACAAAAAAACACCCCGTCAGGATTTTACAAAGCAGAAAGGTGTGAAACATGAAAGGCTGACAGAAAGTGAAACATCTGCAGATTCCATATGGAGGTGCTGATGGTGCAGCGCCTGCAGCAGGGGTCGCCTGTGGCAGCCACCGACTGCACTGCACACGCTCCACAGCTCCTCAGAAAACACACACACACACACACAACAAACGTCGACCTCCTCAGCAACTTCTACTTTCGTGTTGATTTAGTGCATTTCTCAAAATGCCCTTCGACGATGTTGAGTCAGAGGAAAACGCTGAGAACGAGTCCACGAGGAGCTCGAAGGTGAAGCTGTTTGCTGCAACCTGGAGACACAACACACAAACAACACAACAACAACACGATGCACAACATGGCTCCTGTGTAAAGGTAGATGTTTGCTGAAATGTGCTCTGCCTTTAATTGGATCAATCAGCCAATCAGATGGTTTGTGGTACCACAGGTATATCTTCTTCAAGGTTTCATTCTCTCGCTGCAGGCCTCTGGATGTCATGACGCAGATGGTGTTGCTCCACCTTCTGGAGCCTTTTGCACCTTTTCAGCGACTTACACTTGGTCAGAGTTCATGTTGAAACAACATGTGGGCTTGTGTTGATTCAGGTTCTGCAGGGACATGAGATATGAGTCACAGAACCCACTATGAGCAGGACTTTACAGCTCAACTCTGGAGAGTTATCACTGCTGCAGTTATGATGCCTGCTGTCACAATGATCACCGGGGATTTCCAGGTGTTTCCAAGTAGGTTCAACGTTTTCTCCATTGCCCCTCCTCTGCTGGTTGATGCAGATGCTGCAGGAGATGATGGCTTTGCTGGATTGCGTCACCTCTTTGTTCTGTCTTACGACACACGCACACCAACAGCGAACATACAACACAGTGTGATACCTCAGGTCAGTCGTCCAGGCAGCACTGAGTCGACTTTGTTTGGTTCAGTGTAAACATGCAGAGCGGGGGGCGGGGGGGGTCTTTGTGTGGAGGGAGTGGAGCTAATATCTGTCTTCCTGCACTCAGCCTGAACACACATGCATTATCATTTTTTCGTCGGTGAGTCACTGGCAGTTTGGTGCATAAACATGGGCAGTGATTGGCTGTGTGATTGCAGCCATTCAGCCCACACCTGTCTCCGACTCATCTGAGCTCCATTATACAGATTGGTCTGTTCCTCCACGTCTCTGATGGACCCCGTCCCCCTGGGACCGTTACATCACCACCGGAGTGAACCTGTGTCTCCAAGAAAGAAAGAAGCACATGGATCTTTCATCGTGTTTTTATTAGTTCACTGTGAGTTGAGCTCTCACCAGGAAGTGTCAGCTTCTACAACATGATCACTTGATGTACGTGGACGTCCTTTAATTTTCATCATGTGCCGGGTTAATTTTAGATTTCCGACCACATCCCCACTGAGCCTGTTCACTCTTTTCTGGGTGAGTGTATTCTGTCTGAGCTCTGAGGCTCATTAACGCAGCATTGCACTCGAGGGAATCCACTGGAACCAGCAGCAGCAGCAGCAGCAGCAGCGGCAGCAGCAGCAGCCCATATTGATCCCCCAGCCCAGAACAACTGAAATATAAATGAAGGATTTTCACTGCGGACTCCTTTGTGCAACCCACGGCCCGTCGTTATCTAACAGTGTCTGCAGCGTTTCTTTTCATTACTGTCAATATTGTGACTGGTTCATCGCAGAAAATGTTGCTTTAACTTTCCTCGTGCAGCAGAAGATCCAGGACGACGTGAGCTCAGATGATGATGGATTTCAACTGACAAGATGTTTTAGTTTTCTGCATTTTTATGAAGGAAAAGATGGAAACGTACAACATTTAAAGACAAACCCTGCTCATTTTCCACCCCGGGCGCTTTATACTGAAACAAAATCCCCCCGTCGTCGTAATCACGTCACTGAGAGAATGAGAGAGTGAGAAAGAAGGAGAGTTTATAATGTGTGTTGAGATGCTTTTGGCAGCAGCTCTGTTCAAACCTGTGCCAGTGAAGAGGATGATTGAAATGAATCAGAACAGAGATGGAGACACAAACAAAGATTTACAAAAACAGGATCAGAGAGACGTTCACACAAAGTGAGGAGGAGCTCCTCGTAACATGATGTAACATCACACGGTGTGTGTAAGATGCCTTTATCCTGCATGCAGGTCGTCTGTAGCTCAATGTTATTGTTGTGCTTTGTCTCATTTTATACTTTATCTGATATTTTGACAGCAGAGTTGTTTTCATCTCCCTGTTGAAACTGAAACAATCAGTGGATCAGTTTATTTAATCTACTGATGAACGTGATTGTACATGTTCCAGTGTGTTGAAAGTGTGAGTTAAGGCTGAATGAGAAAGTTATACACACACACACACACACATATATGAACATGAACCATATGGATGATGACGAAACAAAGTGATGCTCATCTATTAACACATTCCTCACGTTTTGGGCAAATGAAGTCGTTTCTGAGTCTGAGACGAACAAAATGTTGAATATTTCCTAAACTAAGTCTGAACACATACATATATATGATATCACATACAGCATCAGCATCATCTTGTGCATAAAAATCTCAGTTTTTACAGTTTTATTGTCTTGTGCTCGCTCACTGTGCGTGTGTGTGTGTGTGTGTGTGTGTGTGTGTGTGTGTTATGGGTTCACTATGTAAATTTGTGTTTAATCAAGCTGCCACAAACAAATTACTAATGACTAATTAATTCAGACACAATGCACAGACAGTAGGGGTCAAAAGGCGCGACGACATGTTTATTTGCATAGAAATGTATTTCAAAGAGTTTTTTTTTTTTTTTTAAATAATAAGACACGAGGGAAAACAAGAAAAAAGCGCCAGAGAGGAGACGCAGACGCAGAGAGATGACAGAGATCTGCTGAAATAAGGTGGTTTACACTGGAGCTGCACTCAGCAGTATTCAGCCCATTATAAGACACGGTGTTTGTGTGACAGGTCAGAGGTCAGCGAGGCCTCACCTGCTGGTGTAATTCCATCAAATGCAAATATTGTTATGTTTTATCACTTAAAGTCTAATAAACATCAGCTCTGACACATGGTCGTCCGTCATGAGGCCTCAGTGTTGTATCAATGATCCCCAGTGAGGCCTGTTTTCTTATCTGCAGGTAAACAAGCCGCTCCACGTGCTCCACATGTAAATAACCAACTTTAATCTTTGTGCATCATCCAAATGTCATCAATCAATAGCTGCTATTATTTGACTAAACAAAACTCTGAAGTTCAACTGTAAGTGCTAACATAACAGATATCAGCTGGGTGCACATGTGTGTGTGTGGGGGGGGGGTTATTAAACTTCCATGTACAGTCTGGGGTCAATAGGGCATCTATAGCCAGGCCTCCAGCTCCCTATGTGTGTGTGTGTGTGTGTGTGTGTGTGTGTGTGTAATAAGTGTGAAATCAATCAATAACATAATTTCCTATTAATGGATTTATTGGGTAACAGAGTCTCCACTGTGTTGGTGCGTTATGTTGCACTGCAATAAAACAACTTTACATATTAGAGGGAGAGTGAATGGAAAGGTAGAGCGACATAGAGGGAGACGGGGAGTGGAGAGAGAGAGAGAGAGAGAGAGAGAGAGAGAGAGAGAGAGAGAGAGAGAGTCGCCATTACTGGCGGAGCTGCTGAGAGGGGAGGGAGCAGAGAGGGAGAGAGAGAGAGAGAGAGGCAGGTTTCGGCTTACAGCGCATACCACACCGACAACACCAAAATACACTGAGCAGCAGAGGCGGACCGGCCCGGGGGGACCACAGCGGACCGAACCGACACCTGGAGCGGACTTTGGAGCGTGTCTGTGGGGCGCAGTGAGCGC
Source organism: Caranx ignobilis (assembly GCA_021432705.1). NCBI lineage: Eukaryota > Metazoa > Chordata > Actinopteri > Carangiformes > Carangidae > Caranx > Caranx ignobilis. Next base: position 1,005,954 of record JAFHLA010000022.1, read on the forward strand.
GGACTGTGGATTGTAAAAGGGAGTTTTCTTGCCTTCTTTTCAATGTGGGAATGCTTTCTCCTCCTCCGCCTCCTCCTCCTCTCCGTGGTATGTGGATCTGGGAGCGACCATGTTAATAGGTGGGTAAGGGAATGTATTTGTACTGGGATTGGGACTTCATTAGCTTTAGCTAGCACTCTTTTCTATGGGCCAAACCTAACCTGGCCGCGGGATCGAGCCGTGCCGAGCCGGGACGTGGATGTGTTTGTTACATTAACCCGGGATGTGGTTATTATTTTTAACCCGCTTCCTCCACAGCGTTAGCTCCGGGTTTGGTGCTGGTCGGCTAACGCTAGCCTGCTAACTCTCCGTCATCCTCTTGGCATGCTAGGCTAACGCTAGCTAACGTTGGCTAATCGGGATTGGGGAAAGGTGGGACCCCCTCCTCCTCCTCCTCCTCCTCCCTTCCTTCTCTGTCGGAGCACCAAGGCCGAGCCGAGCCGAGCCGAACCAGGTTTTCATCCCCCACATTCCCTGGAGAAATTAACACCCCCACACCCCCCACTTCCCCAACACACACCCCCTTCTCCACCCGTGTCAGACCCGCGGGGTGGCGATTGTTAGCCACGGTGCGTTGACGCATCAACATTATGTCCGCTGGTTTTAATTCAAGCTAAACTAACTCATTAACTCCCAGAGAACTCATCCACATCCGGCTTCTGTGGCGAGATCCATCTTTTTTTTTGTTTTTTTGTTTGTTTTTTAACGTAAAATCCACTAATTATGTTTCATTACGACACATTAACCGGTTTGAGGCTGGATGGACTTTCAGGGTGGTTGACGAGCCGGTGAGTGCTGCCGGAGCTGTGTCGGGTTGCCAGATTTCAACCGTTTTCACGTCCAACATGAGCTCCAGGGAGGGAGGAGGGAGGAGGAGGAGGGGAGGTGGGGGGGGTCAGATCCCAGGAGTGGCACCATTTTTGCCCCCTGATGCCCCAGCCGTGTTAAAGAGCTGCCACCACACTTGTTTGATGAGTTAATGTTTTGTTAATTGTGCAGCAGGACAAACCCACTGACCTGCCTCCACCTCCTCCTCCTCCTCCTCCTGCTGCTGCTGCTGCAGCTCTGCATGGCGTTTACATGGAAGCCGGGCTGCTGCAGCTCCTTTTGCCCTTTTCCCAAACTCTCATTAAAGGGACAGTCCGGCCTGCGTCCCACCCTGGTCCTCCTCCTCCTCCTCCTGCTGCAGCGTCCTTTTGTTTTCATGCCTCCGTCATCACGCTGCACCTGGGTAAACTGTGCTCCGTTGTTGGAGTTATAGTAGTTTTTTAAAAGCAGCAATTATTAGTGGAACCCATTTGCGTAGAAAAATAGCAATTAGGTTCTTTGTTGTTCTCACTTAGTACCTGCTATTATCTTGTTGTTAGTGTCCATAAATCCACACGGGCTCGTCGAGTGAGTCAGTACAGGACTGTGTGTTTATCATTATCATCGCAGTCAGTCTGTTCATGGCTTTTCTTTTCAGCCTCTTCTCCTCGGTGGGCCGTGTTTGGAGAAAAGCTGAAGCGAAAATTACACACACATAACTGAACGCTGTCTAATTTGTGTGACGACGGCAAGCTGGAAGGAAACTGAGTAAATGTTTGGAAGCTCCGCGTCCGTTCCTGCAGAATATGAGGACTTCAGGTGGGACATGTGTGAAAAACCGCCTTTTGGCGTCTGGATGAATGCGACTTCCTGTTTGACAGAGCGAGCAGAGATGGGCTGATGTATCACATCTGAAAAGCTTTGCACGTGTGACAGCGTGAAGGCCAGAACAAAAAGAAAATGCACACTGGTATTGGCATTATGCTAATGTGTGTGTGGGGGGGGGGGTATTCAATACTAGTATCAGCTTCTAGAAACCACACACACACACACAGGGGCAGTGGTGGTGCTGACAAGTGGTGTGTGAGCGATGGCCAGCTTGATTGTGTCAGTTGGCCTATAAACTGTTGTTCTGACATCATCGCAGGCGCCGTCAGATGAGTGACGCTCACTTTCAGGTCCAGACCTGACCGGGGGAGGAGGAGGAGGAGGAGCAAGAGGAGGAGGAGGAGGAGGCTGGCAGAGTTTTTTGAATGAGCTTGCATTGTGTTTCCAAACATCTGAGGAATCTTTTTAGAGGAAATCTAGTTCCAAGAAACACCGACCTCCTCCTCCTCCTCCTCCTCCTCCTCCTCCTCCTCCTCCTGCTGCTCTGTTCCCTGTAGTTTTCAGTCACAGTAATTAGTGTAATCAAAGATGTATTTGGACTTTTACCTTGCGACACACGTGTTGTTAAGCACTTCCCTAGTGGAAACATAAAACTTATATATAGAGCCTTTAGACAATAGAAGGAGGGAAGTAAAAACAAAACGATGCCAAAGCGTCACATAATAACATGGTTTTATCTCTTATTACACACCTGAAGCAGACTGACTGACTGACTGACTGGCTGACTGACTGACTGACTGACTGACTACTGACTGACTGACTGACTGACTGACTGACTGACTGACTTACTGGCTGACTGACTGGCTGGCTGACTGCATGACTGACTTACTGGCTGACTGACTGACTGACTGACTGACTGGCTGACTGACTGACTGACTGACTACTGACTGACTGACTGGCTGACTGACTGACTGGCTGACTGACTGACTGACTGACTACTGACTGACTGACTGGCTGGCTGGCTGGCTGGCTGACTGACTGACTGACTACTGACTGACTGACTGGCTGGCTGGCTGGCTGGCTGGCTGACTGACTGACTGACTGACTGGCTGACTGACTGACTGACTGACTACTGACTGACTGACTGACTGGCTGACTGACTGACTGACTGACTACTGACTGACTGGCTGGCTGGCTGGCTGGCTGACTGACTGGCTTACTGGCTGACTGGCTGACTGCTGACTTACTGACTGACTGACTGACTGACTTACTTGCTGACTTGCTGACTGGCTGATTCCAGACCAGTTCTTTTTCTGAGTTTTGGTGTATTTGTGCTCTGACGTGGCCGGAGGAGGCAAAGTTGTTTCAGTCTCTGCTCGCATGTTTGCTGCTCTGTGCGGAGGGCGTAGGTTCGATGTCAGCACAAGATACAATCTGTATTTACAGTCAGATCCTTGTTTACCTGTAAACAAACCACACACAGTAACAAACCAGGGGGAAACAGAGAGAAAACAGCAATATTTCTGCACGTTCAGATTCATTAAGTCTACGAGCGTCGCCGTTCTCACAGTTCAGTGCTAATCGTTTAGCTAGCTAACAGTTAACCACACGACCGGACGCTGGCATGGACACACGGGGAGCCGTCGAGCCAGCGCTTCAGCTGTGCACTGACGCTCATACCGGACACACTGACCCACTCTCACCTCTTCACCAGGCAATTAATCTCATATTTGTGCCTGACGTGATCCTCCAGCAGGTGTAGCCCCACCCGCCCTCTCAGCCAATCATACGCCAGTGTGCCTTCATCAGTCGTCTTGGAGATGGAGGGGAAGGAATCCGAGTTATTACTGAATGACTCCAAACATGGTACGAATGAACCAGTTCACTCTTATTTAGGTTCGTGGGGGGGGGGTTGGGGGGGCATGTGCCTACTGTTTCTATATAAACTCCTTTAGCTCCTGTGACAGTGAAGTAGCTTACATTTAAAACTGCAGTCACACAGCTCTGCACGGCGGCGGCTGAAAAACGTCGGTGGCAGGAAACGGTTTAAGAATCTGAAACCAAGTGCCCAGAGAAATCCTGCGAGGGGGGGTCGGTCAGTCGGCCGGTGTGCTGCTGCAGAAACCCCTCATGATTTATTTTAAGAGTAGAAAAGGAAAAGATGTAATGTTGAGGAGGAGTAGGAGGGCGGGGGAGGGGGGGGGGGGGGGGGGGGGGGGGGGGGGGGGGGGGTCCATTTTCTCTGGCTGCTGTTGAGGAGGTAGTTTGGAGTTTGCTCACAAGTTTTTGATTCATTGCTGTTGTCTCGACCTGAGATCAGAGTTGCTTTTCAGGGAAGCATAATGAGTCAGCGGCGCCTCGTTTAGAGTCGATGGGATGCTCTTCTGCTGCTGCACGAAAGAAAGGTGTATTTTTTTTTTTTTTTTTTACCTTTACCGTTTAAAAAACGGAGTGGAGTGCAGCTGTAAAAGGTTTACCCTTCTTGGCAGCGTGTGGCTCTGTGTTTCAGGGCTTAACAGCATTTAGTCATCTCTAAAAACCAGCTTGCCAAGTGATACCTTAATCCTGCCTGCAGCCTCGCGCTGAACAGACTAATCATGATGCACAAGGCTACTTCCAGCCATTAGTGCGGCACAAATGCAGTTTGGGTCGTAGTGTTGTGCTGCACGGCTCCATGCAGGTGTGTGTACAGTGTACTGCTACCACTGCTACCGCCCCCTCCCCCTTCTTCTTCATGCATATTAACATCTATTCATCTCATCTTAGTCTGTCATTGACCCCGCGTGTTGACAGCAGAGTGAAAACAGACTTTGATATTGGCTGATAAAAACGTAAAACAGATGTTTGGGTTTGGGTGAGCGATCTTCTCAAACACTGTGGTTTGGATGGGAGGCGGAGGAGGAATGTCGGAGCAGTGTAGTAAGTCACTTCGTTAGTCCATCAACAGGAAATTAACAGATTCCAGATTTTGTAATTGATGCTTTTTAGTCCGTTTCCAAGTCGAGGTCTTTCTCCTTGGTTCCTGATTGCGCTGTCACAGATACATGCGGAGTGGCTCACTCTGGCTCTGTTCAATATTTGGGCTGATTTTGTGAACGCATCACGTTCCACTTCAGAGCCAGTAATTGATGAACACATCAACAAACACATGACTCAATCAGTAGTAAATGAGTTGTTAGTCTTGGCCCTACAGGCAGTAATACCTTTGCTTGTGTGTCTCCACTTAATGTGTCTACACACGTGTTCAGCTTCGTGTGCTTCATGAGCTCAGATGCACTCATCCCCGGCTTCCTGCTGCAGTCAGGTGTGGCACGGTGGCTGTTGTAAACCTGACAGACCTGCTGCCGACTTCATGTGGAGTCCTGGGTGTGTTTGAGGGGCACTGCTGATAGGTGCTGTCCAACCAGGGAGTCAGGTGTGTGTGTGTGCAGCCCTGTAGATATACTGTAGGAGAGGGATTTGTGATGACTTCCATGTGTGCTGCTTATTTTGGACTGGACTAAGTGTTTTTTGTTTGAACTAAAAAAAAAAGGAAAAGTCTGTTTTCTCGAACACTCTGCGCAGGTCACCGTCATCACCATCACCTCGGCCTCTATAAACAGTGAGTCAGGGGAAAACCTCATTGCTACGTCTCAGTGGACTGGATTCCTGCTCTGGTGCAGTTTCTCAGGCTCAGCATGCCGTCGTGCTGCAGCTAGCAGTTCCCGCTCACGCAGGCAAATTCACTGGCTGATTGCCATCGTTCTGTAAAACACAACAATGACTGCAATTCTCTGTGCTGTTATCGGTTATCTGCCTCTAGTTAGGTCATGGTAAGGTTCAGGCTTATTTGACTGTGACAATCCCAGATAATACTGACAGAAAGGTTGCACAGTGAATCAGATGGAGGCGTTTGCCACATTTCAGTTTCTGTGAGCTGTAATTGCAGAACGTTATTATCGTCAGGAGCGAAACATTTAATTTCACCTGGTTGTTTGTGTTGAATGGACGCGGTTGAAAGCAGCAAAACAATTCAGTTCCGCAAATAATCAGGAATGCTAATCAGGATTAATAATCAGGACCAGAATGTCAGGCCAAATAAAGACAGGCACAATAATCAGGATTATACATTTAGCCCTAATCATGTAGCCGTAGGTTGTGCTGATGATGATAACAAATCTGTGAACTGATTTATTTCCTTACGCTGGAGCAAATCATTTCTAGGTCAGTGGCTGTCAAAGGGCTGGAGTTGCATGCCATTTTTATCCTGCCTCGGCACAAATTGGTTGAAAGCACTTCTTTTTCTCTGCGAGGGGAAAAGTGACATTGCTGAAGCATGGTCCACGATTGAATTACTCCCCCTTTCTCTTATATAAGTTGTGCTCTCACACACTTTGGGGCTCTGTCCCCTCAGAGGACCACTGTGATGGAAATCTGTGTTAATTTCCTGGTGCATTCAACGTAGCGAAGCTTTAAGTGCTTAATTGCAGAGCAAACATAAAAAGATTACATCAAAATTACTCAGGACGACACTGAACAGAGTGAAATCTTGAACACCGCTTTTGTACATGAGTTTCACATGGGGTGGTGGTCGGTGGTCATGCGGGCATTGATCTGTTGTTTGCTGCAGGGCTTCATTGCATCTTTTAAAATCAGATTTTCTCAAAACAAACAAACAAAGCGATTCTGGTAGCGTTTCAGGACTGATGTGTTTTCATCACCAGCGCACGCAGTGTGAATCAAAACAACAGTTATTGAGTTTTTACCATTGAGCAGAGATAATTTTGTCCTGCGCGTGTGTGATAAAGTGTTCTTTGTTTAATTTTCTGATAACGGCATGTAATGCCATATTAACATGTCTGATTTGCAGTTTAAAACCACTCCACTGTGCATGCATACGTACACGTGTGTCCCAGAGGAATATGCTAATTCTGTTATTTGTGATAAGAAAACTGTGAGGTGCTCTGAGGACAAGTCAGTGCGGATATGTTTTTGTTTGTTTTGCCTCTATTTCTTCCTAATTGTGAATTCCATGTCTTGCAGGCAGGTGATAAAAGGAGAAGCTGGCTGCTCTATCCCAGCTTAAAGAAGACCCAGGATAGAAAGCGAGAGAGAGAGAGAGACGTGCAGAGTTGGAGGGGGATTCACCGCTGCCAAGAGAAAATCAGAATGAAAGTGCCTCTGTACCACTGACGAGCAGAACTGGAATGATATCTTGACCTTGTTTTTCCTGGTAGTGACCAAGTTAGCGATGAGCGGGGGGATATAATGGCCAAGAACAAGGATGCTCGCCCCCCGACATTCGCCGTCAGTGTGGTTGGCCTCTCGGGGACGGAGAAAGAGAAGGGAAATTGTGGCGTGGGCAAATCCTGCCTGTGCAATCGGTATGTGCGTCCCGACGCAGACAGCTACTACTCGGAGCACACCTCGGTGCTGAGCACAATAGACTTTGGTGGACGTGTGGTAAACAATGACCACTTCCTGTTCTGGGGGGACGTGTGCCATCGAGGGGACGATGGGTTGGACTGTAAAATCCAAGTTATAGAGCAAACTGAGTTCATTGATGACCAGACGTTTCTTCCCCATCGGAGCACAAACCTGCAGCCGTACACCAAACGGGCGGCAGCGACCAAGCTGCAGTCAGCAGAGAAACTGATGTACATCTGCACTGACCAGCTGGGCTTGGAGCAGGACTTTGACCAGAAGCAGATGCCCGACGGGAAGCTGAACATCGATGGCTTCGTGCTCTGCATCGACGTCAGCAAAGGTTGCAACAGGAAATTTGATGACCAAATGAAGTTTGTCAACAGCCTATACTCTCAGATAGTTAAGTCAAAGAAGCCCATCGTTGTTGCCGCCACGAAATGTGATGAGTGCGTGGACCAGCACCTGAGAGACCTGCAGGCCTTCGTCGCCAGCAAGAAGAACCTGCAGCTGATCGAGACGTCAGCACGCGCCAATGTCAACGTGGAGATCTGCTTCAACTCCCTCATCCAGCAGCTGGATAAAACGAGGGGGAAACCAAAAACTGTGCCATATCTGGAGGCCTATAAAATCCAACGGCAGCTCGTTGCCTCTGTAACAGATCGATTTGACAAACTGATGGTGCACACGGTGAGAGATTACCACACTACGTGGAAAACGGTGGTCAATAATATGAAGGGCCAACCTGACTACGATGAGTTCATCACCTTGGAGGGCTCCAAGAAAGCACGCAACATGTTCACAAAGCACATTGCACAACTGAAACAGGAGCACATTAAGAGGAGGAGGGAGGAGTATCTGACGACACTACCGAAAACCCTTAATAACATCCTCAATAACCTAGAGGAGGTTGAACACCTCACGTGGCCTGAGGCGCAGAGTGTGATACGGAACCGGCCAGATTTCCAGTACTGGTTTGTGGTCCTGGAACAGACGCCGTGGGATGAGACCGACCACATCGACAACAGTGACCGCAGGATACCTTTCGACCTGCTAGACACACCTGATGGTGAGAGAATTTACCGTAACCACGTCCAACACCTGCTGTCAGAGAAGAGACGGGTGGAGATGAAAGAGAGGTTCAAGAAGACGCTGGAGAGGGTTCACTTTATCAGCCCAGGGCAGCCTTGGGAGGAAGTCATGTGCTTTGTCATGGAGGACGAGGCCTACAAGTACATCACAGAATCAGATAGGAGGGATGTTTACTGTAGACACCAGCAGGAAATAGTTGAAAGGGCCAAAGAGGATTTTCAGGAAATGCTTTTTGAGCACGCTGAGCTGTTCTATGACTTGGATCTGAATGCCACCCCCAGCTGTGACAAGATGAGCGAAATTCACAGTGTGCTGAACGAAGAGCCCAGATACAGAGCGCTGCAGAAACTTGCCCCAGATAGAGAGTCTCTCCTCCTTAAACACATTGGGTTTGTTTACCATCCCACAAAGGAGACGTGCCTGAGCGGGCAGAACTGTGTGGATCTGAAAGTGGAGCAGGTTTTGGCGAACAGGCTTGTGCAGCTCGACCACGGACGCTCAAATCTCTACTATAACAGTGCCAACATCGATAAGATCAACCTCTGCCTCTTGGGAAGGGAGGGTCTCCCACAGGAACTAGCCAATGAGATCCGAGCTCAGTCCACAGACGACGAGTACACCCTCGATGGTAAAATTTACGAGCTGGAGCTTCTTCCCGTCGATGTCAACTCAACGCTGCTCTTCAGCCACACGTGGGTCAATACTTTCAAGCCGCACGGGTGCTTTTGTGTGTTCAACTCCATAGAGTCTCTCAACTGCATTGGAGATTGCATAGGCAGGATCAGAGCAGAGATATCACAGAGCAGGAGAGACAGATTCGCTCAGCCGCTGCCGTTCATTCTCATCCTGGCAAATCAGAGAGACAGTGTTTGCAAAAACATACCTATCCTGAGGCACCAGGGCCAACAGTTGGCAAACAAGTTGCAGTGCACCTTTGTCGACATCCCCTCTGGGGCCTTTCCACGTAAATTCACCGAGTTCCAAATTAAACAGGGTCTCCGAGCAGTGCTGGAGGGGCTGAAGCATAACTTTGATGTCCTGGCCCCGCTGCCTTCTATAAAAGACATGTCAGAGACGGACCTCAGAATAGTCATGTGTGCTATGTGCTGGGATCCTTTCAGCGTTGACCTCATCCTCTCGCCTTTCCTCGACTCACATTGCTGTAGTGCAGGGCAGCCAGGCCAGAGCAACACGCTGATACTGGACAAGATCATCGGTGACAGCAGGAGGAGGATCCAGGTCACTGTCCTCTCCTATCACTCTGCCATTGGTGTCCGCAAAGATGAGCTGGTGCATGGCTACATTTTGGTCTACTCTGCCAAACGCAAAGCCTCCATGGCAACGCTGCGGGCTTTCTTGGCCGAAGTCCAGGACGTGATCCCCGTCCAGATGGTGGCGATCACAGACAGCCAGGCGGACTTCTTTGAGAATGACGCCATCAAGGAGCTGATGACGGAGGGAGAGCACATTGCCACAGAGATTGCTGCCAAGTTCACGGCACTCTACTCACTGTCGCAGTATCACCGGCAGACAGAAGTCTTCACGCCCTTCTTCAATGAAGTGCTGGAGAAGAAGCCGAGCATCGAGAGCTCTTTCCTGTTTGACACCTCCTCACGTGAGTGCACCACTGGTGCCAGTGAGGATGTCTTCCCCACCTCGCCCCATAGCCATTCCCCTGCCTACAACACCTACTACCCAGAGTCTGATGATGATAATGAAGCCCCCCCACCTTACAGTCCGATAGGTGACGACGTCCAGCTCCTTCCCACACCCAGCGAGCGGGCCAAGTACCGCATCGACCTCGAGGGGAACGAGTATCCCGTCCATAGCACGCCTGTGGGAGACCATGAACGCAACCACAAAGTGCCTCCACCTGTGCGGCCCAAACCTGTGCTCCCCAAGCCTAACGTCAAAAGCTCGACCCCAACCTGCTCAAAACCATCGAGGCTGGCATGAGAAGTAACCGGCGGATGCCACGAGGCCCAATGACGCACACAGAGGATGTGGAAGCATCAGACAACTATGCAGACCCCGTGGACACTTTGCTAAGGTCCAGAGGCTTCCACAATGACGACATATATGCCGTGCCCGAGGACTCGCACAGCCGTCTGGTCAAAATAAGAAACTCCTTTGGTGGGTTACACGGCCACCACGGAGGAGGAGAGGAAGAGAACGGATACGACCGGAAGTCTCAGACCGGACGCCGGCCGTCAAAATACAAACACCGTTCAAAAATCCTCTTCAGTAGGACGAAGGCCTACCAAAGACGGTTCCACTCCGACAGCGACGGAGAGGAGTCTGGCCCCGCCACGCAGAAAAAGAAAAAGGGAAGAGCCCCCCGGGGCAGCGAGGAGGACCCACTGCTCTCCCCTGCTGACCCCTGGAAGGGCGGGATAGATAACCCCGCTATCACCTCAGACCCTGAGCAAGAGGACAAGAAGATGAAGAAGAAGAAGACGCCCAAAACACCAAAGGAACCAAAGAAGGTGAGTCGAATCTGTCATGAATATTGCATTTGAACAGGATGGCTCGACTGTGCTTCATAAATTAGCAAAAGACAGCAAAGATATGATCGTCTCCAAACCACTGAGCCAGAGCCTCCTTGTGTCTTTTTTTATTTTGAGCAAGTGAGCTTCAGTGCATTGAATATGAGCAAGAGACTGAAAGATGTGTGTGTGAAAGAGAGCAGAAGAGATCGTGTCTGTGAGGGTGTGAGATACAAGCACATTTCTGGCTTTAATAGCCCGGGACCTGTGGTGAGGATAAACTAATTTGATAACTGATTGATCGGCGCCACTGCTTTATGAGCCTCCGCACCTTAAAAACCCCGGAGAACCCATCATAAGAAAAAAAGTTTGATAAAAGACGCACTGTTAAAGACTGTGGGGTTCTGTGTGTATGATCTCAGATCAGAGGCTGCGTCTGTGATACGACGCCTGCTTCTCCGTCCTCCTTATTCTCTCTGAAGGCTCGTCTGAGGCAGCCGAAGCAGGCCTATCTAAACGCGTGCATGTGTTTCATCTGCTGTCATGTAGACCCCAAGACAAACAGTGGTTCTGTCAACAAACACACATGTAGAAATGAAGAAACATGTTGGCACAAATCACACAGCTGTGTTGGAAATGAAGGTAAAAGTGCACATTAGCATACGTGCACATACACACCCACACACAAGTACACTCACGCAGCCGTGTACCGGTTTCTCAGAAATCACTTACAGGTTCATCTGCATTAGAGAATCATTACAGGCTGAAATGTAAAATGAAACAGAAACGACTGACCCCATTTTCAAAGTCAGTCAGGTTTTCAAAATGGATCCTCAGGATTTCACTTTCTTGGCCATTTTGTGAAGCCAAATTGAGCATCGTAAACACAAACTTGTATAAAATTCAAACAGTGCATGTAAAGCTACAACATCTGCTTTTCATTAAATGGGTTTGTAGTCACTTTAGAAATATAATACACACTCACACACACACGCACACACACACACACACACACAAAATCAGCCTGTTGGCAGTACCACTATTTAGCAATTGCAGTGTTCAGCAAAAATAATCCCAGCATGACTTATTCGTCTGTTTCCTGCAGCCCGAGCACAAACACACAATTGGACTTTCACAAACACACTTGTGCACGGGAGCGAGCGCACTGGCTCGAATCAGATAATAGTGTGCAAATCAGTAGAGAAACAGCCGCCGGAGCTACATGGGCGTCATGAATGCAGGGCATTGTTGGAAACATTCAAACTGTCTTTGATAATCAGAGAGGAGAGCGAACGGAGAACCAGAAGGTACAAAATGGAAGGTGTTTAGTCGCCGTCCTGGCCAATTAGAGGAGCCCGAACCGCTGTAGGCATGACAACACTTTGAAGAGCAGAGGAGTGTGGGAAATCAAAGCGAGCTCGGTGCCTCGTTACTCGTCCCTGCTCCGTTCTCCAAGAACAGTTTTGTCTGTTGTTGTCGTCTTTCTTTTTGTCTTCCTCCACATGAACCTCCCTTTGCTCTCTCCCTTTCTCTTCCTTCATCCCACTAACTTCCCTTCTGATCTATTCCCTGATTGCCCTCTTCCTCCTCCTCCTCCTCTTCGTCCTCTCTCTTCCTCCATCTCTGCTGCCCTCCCTTGCGTCTTTCCCACAATTCCCTCTTCTTTTGTCGTTCCTCTCCGTTCTGGCTTTCTCCTCAAAACTACATTTTTCATCTGCCTTTTCTTGACCCTGAACCCCACCTCCATCATCCTCTCATGGCTTCTTCCCTCTTTTCCTCTTGCTCAATCTTTTCTCTAAACTTGGTATTTCCTGTTTTCTTGCTTCCTTCTTCCTTCTCTTGTTCTTTCATCCCTCTGTATTTCCTCTTTTTCCCTTCCCTTCTTCCCCTTTTACCCCTCTCCTCTTCTCTATGCCTCCCTCCCTGTTCTCTTCTCTCTGTTTTTCTTATCTCTTCCTCATTTCCCTCCCGCTTTCTTATTCCCCCCATCCTTCCTGCCCTTCCCCTCCTTTGCAATCACTCCCCTCCCCCCCTTTGTTGGTTCTTACCATCTCATCCCTCGTCTTTATTCTCTCATCCCCACCTTACAGCCGAAATCCTCCAAGCCCCCCAAGCCTCTGTACCCTCCCACCCGGAGAACCTGGGAGAGCAACTACTTTGGTGTTCCCCTGCAGAACCTGGTGACCCTGGAGCGACCCATCCCACTGTTCATCGAGAAATGCGTCGACTACATCGAGCGCACAGGTGAGTCATGCGTTTCCATGCATCTCTCCCTCTCTCTGGCTTATATCCCACTCTCCCCTGTTGTTTTGGTTCCTTTTTGTCTTTATTTGTTGCCTCCGCCGCGGCGTTCAGGTGCAGCCAGGCTCTCTCTCAGGTATTTTCTAGCTATTTCAAAGTACCGCTGGTTTGTGTTTTTTCATGCAAATGCTTTGTGGATATTTGCTGCAAATGCGCCTCTCATGTCTTTCCAAATGAGTGATAAAGTGATAAAGGAGGATGAACGGATGGTTTAGGTGGGAGGAATCCAGATTCACTTCTCGGCATTGACATCACCGGCTGAATGCATATTGTCAGCACCAGTCGATTTCAGTTGGATCAGCTCTGTTGGCTTGTCGTGTGGTGTGTTGCCAGAGCTGGAAGGAGCTGGAGCCACTGCAGAATCAGACAGTAAAAGATGACCGCGATCAAAAAACTGATTAAGGAAATGAAAGTGCAGGGATTTACACCGGTACGTGCCGTCCATTAATCACCTGTCCGTAAGAAAGCAGAAAAGAAAATGAGATGGTCCCAGTTGGACCATGGGAGAAAAAACTGCAGGTGGCTGCTGCTGATGGCGTTTTGGGTTATTGGGCATTAGACAACGATGTCAAAAATACAATCTATGGGTCAGATTTCCCACCTTTAGCTGTTTCACATCAGTTGAAGAGAGAGTTGAATGTGTTTGGGGGTTTGATATGTCACTTCATCCTCAAACCTTTTGGAGACGTACATCTTACATACAACACAGTGGGAGCAGCTTCCCTGTCAGTGCACTGGCCTCAGAGCAGTCTGAGCTTCCTGTTACACCAGTACTCTGCTCAAGGTCAAAGGTCACTCCTTCAATCGAACTTGGAAAACTCACAAATAACACTTTGGTTTGCTTGATGTTGATAGTCGATGGTTTAAATGTGGTTGTATGTGAATGAGAAATCCTAAAAACTACAGTTAGAGCACGGCACATCCACCCATCCACTCGTTGTGATCCCGTGTCTGAAGAGCAGACACTCAGACGACTTACTCTGGATTTAGAAAAATAGGTTTAAAATAAGACTTGCGGCCTGTTCAGACATGTGTAACTCCCCGGGTAGTGACGCAGGACTCCACAATGCATGCTGGGTATGTGTTTGGCTACCTTCCCAGCTGTCGTAAAGAAGGCCTCTCCCAAACTCTGAGAGATTCCTCGGTGAAGTCATGGATTAGATATTTATACACTGCGCCGGACACTCGAGCCAACGTGTCTCTGAGCGTTTTCAAGGTGTTTATTATCTTTTCTTTCATGCTGACAGGCACAGAGACGCTTATTAAACCCACTCTAACCAGCCGGAGAGTGAGGGTTTTTTTCCAGTCCGACCACTGATATAAATATTTCAGACATATTCAATAAGCTATGAGTTCGTTGCATAATGTATTTACACATGGTCCAGTACTTCTTTCCTCTAAGAAGCTGAAAGAGCTTCTTTGCCGAATGACCTCAAAGTAACTTCCCCCCTCGGTCAGATTCTTTAAAATATCTGATGACGTAAAGTTTCCTGTTGCTGTTTGTGTGCTCGGCCTGGGGGGTGGGGGGGGGTCTGGCTTAGGCCCAGGTTTTTTTGGATTGTGTGCTCAATCTTGAACCAGTTCTAGTATCTGAGGAAGTTAGAGAATAAATCTTCTGCTGTTGTTTTGTAACCGTCCCTCGGTCTCTCGTCCTCCTCCTCCTCCTCCTCCTCCATCTGAAGCCATGTGTGCAGCTGATGTATAGCTGGTGTACATTAAAAGGAGGTATTTCCTGTGTTCGCAGTGAGCGTTGGGTTCTGTTTTGAAGGTAGCGCCTGTGCCTGAGCTCTTTTTCGTTCTGGGGCTGTTAATTCCTGTCCTGAAAATCCCTTCCGAATATGTTTTGATATTCAGCTGAATCTACATGAGCCCGTTGGTGGCTGCCAACCAAATTTAGGATTAATCCCAGCGCTGTATGTGTGCGGATGTGTGTGTGTGTGCGTGCGTGGACGCCTGCCAGCTGACAGCAGTGTATCGGAGATTTCATGGCCAGTGCCGTGAAACCCTCTAAGTCCAGACGGTCTGTTGGGTGGATTTAACAGCCCCCCCCCCCCACCACCACCACCACCTCCTCCTTTTTCTGGAATATCATTTCTCACCAGACGCAGCGAGAACATCTTTGTGCCTTTTTTTAAGCCTGCTGTTGTGTAAGGTGTTTCACATCCAGAAGCTTTAAGAGTTTTTACAACTTGACGAGACCTTGCAGGTGGTTTCCTTGTTAGCCACCGATGTAGAGGCTTAGCTAGTTGTCCTAGTCAGCCTGTTTGCTTTGAAGGGAGGGGAGGAGGGGGGTTAACCTGTTTGTCCAGCATATTTTATTTTCTGGCTGGGAGGGCGGGGTTGTCCCGTGTCATTGTGGGTGTTGGCCAGACAGCGCAGTGGTTAGAGAGGCTGGGACCTTTGTGTCTGCTGAGGTCGTCCCTGCTAAATTAAGACTCTGAACCTCTGCCAAGGTCCAGAGTCGCTGCTCGGGCCGACCTCTGACCTCTGTGCAGGGGGAGAAGGAAAAGCAATCTCTCCCGTGGGAATCATTAAAGCATCGCTCTTATATCGTGTTATTGTTTTTCCACTAGACGCCAGACAATTGTCACATTTTTATGAGGGTGAAAGTCGAAATGTTAAAGCACTCCTCCCAATTTAACAGTGTTTCTCTCTCTGGAAAAGTACTCACGCTTTGAAAGTGTCACCTACAGAAACTCAGACTTTAATAATTACGCCACAATGCCACCCACACTGTTTGACTGACAGGCTCAGTCTGAGGTCTTGAACCTCAGTATTTCCTTCACAAGTAAACAAAATTAATTGAAAGTTGGCATCAAGCCGTTCAGCCAGGTTTCTTATCTTGTTTACACACTCTTCAATTATCAGTGCGTCTTTGTGTTGAGCAGCAACACTTAACATTTGAGAAGTTTGGTTTCTCTGTCATTGCATGGAAAGCTGCTGGATGTGATGATCTATGATTTAAGTGGAGGTTGGACTAACGTACCTGGAGCATGGGATGGGGGTGTACTTCTTTCATTCATGGACATTTTATATGTATATATGGGTTGTAACGTGAGCAAACGGTGGCAGGCTTTCACTTCATAAACACTGGATTCATGGCAGTTTCTGCTGAAACACTAACAATCAGACGAATTAATGAATCCACTGTTTGTTGTACAATAAAGAAACTGAACCGCCGCCGGCCACCGTTTCAGTTTCTGGTGTCGGTGAGGGGCGATAATCTCTGGGAGGCCGGGCTGCCGGTTGGTTGAGTTTAACCACATGTAATAAGCTGCCAGCTGAGAGGCACGGAGGCAGAGAGCTGATGATAGCTATTTGTGGTGCCTGTGGTTTCAGAGCAGAAAAGTGCGAGAGAGGAAAAACTGTGACTTTATGAGTATTTGCGAGATGAAAGTGTGTGTGAAACGGAGCGTGGCTGCAAATGTGACAGGAGTGTGTGGAGATGTGAGACCGTGATTCTGCCTGTGACCTTTATTTGCTGGGGTTGGTGTAAGTGATAAGACTGAGGCGTGTGAGTGGTACATCCACTCCTCCCAGTCTGGGAGGTTTTAGTGCAGATCTCAAAACTTTTTCCTGGAGTTTTTACGGCGGAAACTCAACGTGACACTCTCCGGGAATCATCTTAATTAGCTTGCGTCCCTGTCAAGAGTTCAGCATCACACGTGCAGCATTAAAAGAAACAGTTAAAGAGCTTCTGAGATAAAATGCCATCATTAAATAAGGTCGGACGTTCGTTCGCCGCTCTGGTTCCTGTTCACAGAAATCTGCTTGTTATCATTTTTAATGCTTTCCTCTCACTACATTCTTATAATAATACAACAAAGAGACTTCCCAGGGGTCTCGCAGGCCCTGAAAGGTTTGTTGATTTAAGGAAAATGAACCAAAGCCTTGAAGGACTCTGTGGCCTGGTAAATTAAAACACCAACGTACCTGAGTGTGAACCTCTGTTTTGGCTCGACACCAGTCCAAATTAAGCCTCGACTGTCATAATGGGCTCCTTTGTGCCTGATTGGGTTTATCTGTCGGGGTGGGGTGTATTTCATAAGTCCATAGTTATATTCGTCACGTACCAGGGTACAAGGTACAAGAAGGGAGGACAGGCTGTGCCGCAGACAGAAGGAAACATCAGGATGTTTAATATCACTGAATAAAGCGCGGCAGAGAAAACCATTAACCTTGTGTTTGGCAGCCAAGGTGATGCCAGCGTTTTAAGTTTGACCTTGTGGTTAATGTAATTCATGTCCTGCCGCAGTGTAAGTAGAAACCAGTGGACGTGCGCACTGGCTCAAGTCATAAGGAGTGTATGATGTCCACTTACAGCTGAAATACATCCAGTGGTTTCCACACATCAATCTATATGTGAGTGCCGGCACTTGGTTTATCATAGCTGTGTCTCTGGGCCGTATCGACCATTGTTGTACAGTAGCCACGTTGTTTTTAGCTTGAAAGCTGGGATTTCCCTTTTATCACTTTACGGTTTAATTCTTCATCAGCTGACACACCCTTCAGATCTGGATTTCATCCACCAACCATCCATGTGTGCTTCCAGCTGTCTTTATTATAGTCACAGATTCCTGGTTAGATACGGAGGTATGACCCAGAAGGCACGTGAGCTCTTCCTCAACCAATTGATGGTCATAAAATATCTTCACATGAGAGCGACTGAGACAGAACTGGTGGTTCGGGACGGATCTGTGTAAAGTCCTGTCTTTGGTTATCAAGGTATGTGTTAATGGATCCACATGGGCTTTGCAGAGTCTGGTCCTTCCTCTGGATCTGGAAGCAGTGTGGAGCAAAAGGCTTCGAATGACTTGGATGTTGTTGTTGTTGTTGCTGTTGTTGTTGTGACAGTAATTAGTGACGTGTTCGCTAGTGAACTGGAAACACTGGAAATTCCAGCTTAATTAGGATGAGGTGTTGCGCCATAATTGAATTGCTGCTCTTTCAAACATGGAACGAGTTCTACTCCACTGAACCAGAAAGTCAAGAAGCAAAGCTCGGCCTTTTGTTGAGTTTTATTTTGAAAGAAACATCCAGGTCAAGCTTGGTGTCGTCCAGGATTTTATAATATCATTTCACACACAGAGACTTTGGCTTCTATACTTAACACCAGTTTCATTAAAGCCACATACTTGTGCATGTTTTAATGTAACTGGGTTTTTATTTTGAAGGTCGGACGCTCAAATGTGTTCATGTGACTCAACAGCCAGGCGTCAACATTATCAGGTCTTGGTCTGACCTTCAACATTAAACCAATGTAGTTGGTCCATGAAAATCATGGCGCACACAAACACACACACTCGCATGCACCTGAATGTGTGTCGGCTTAAGTCAGAATTATCGCATCAGTCGAGGAGTTTGTGAGTGCGGCCTTTACAGCGCACTGATAGGTCCTGACCTTACATTTCTCCAAAATGCAGCAGCCGGAGGATCAGGCTTTTAGACGACCACGGGTTTACCCACTCGTACAAGGTCGAGCACAAATCTCTCCTCTGTATTTTCAACATTAAGCTCTTACAGTTATCCGTAACGACATACAGAGAGCTCAGCGACAGGACCAAAAAAAAAAAAAAAAGCATCCAATAGTAAGAAGGTGAAGGGTCAGAGCTGCAGAGACCTGATAATACTCACAGAGGGAAGTGATGTGGAAAAGAAATGAAAGGCAAGAAAAGCTCCAGAAGGACGGTGAAGGGATTTTTAAAGAGAGAAACTAGAATGAATGGTAAAGTGTTGAGAAGGTGACGTGAGGTACTTCTTTAAAAGTTTTCGGCCTGTGCGCTCGGCAGCTTTTCACCACGAAGGTGAACTCACTCCTCGCTCACATATTCAGACAGTAATAGTGCCTTTTGAATAATGGCCACTGCAGTGAGTCGGCGTGTGAGGCGTCCTCCAGCAGAGTCTCAGGTGGGGCATCGTCTCCATGGAAACAGCGGACGTCCCTGTGAACAAGAAGTCACACTGTCCAACTGTCCTAGAGGAAGACACAGGCACGTCCTGCTCGGTCTGGTGGTTTTTATTTGTCCTCAGGAGCAGCTTCTGAAGCAGCTCTGTGTTACCATTACATATACCCACCATGTTGCTCTGCTCTTGTGCTAAGCTAACTTAGCATCTTGAAAACATGTCCTCCTTTCAAACAAAGAGTCAGATGGAAACATGTTATTGTCTTGATGGTAAAGTACTGAAGAGAGGGTGTGAAGTGGAGGTGAAGCAGTGGTGGAGATGCTCGGGCTCACTTGTTTTCCTCTCCCAGAAATCTGCTCTTTGTTCACCTAAAGTTGCTGACATCTTGGTATTTTAAAAACGGCTAGAACACACGCCCCGGGCTCCAGTCTGCACCAGTTCGAGCTGCATAAATTTTAATCTGGTGTCCTGTTTAAATACCACGTTTGTTTTTACCTTCCAGTGAAGAAAACACCAGATTTAAGTCATATGAGCTCTCTGCTGAAGTTTAAGTCCCTCAATCTTCACTTCTGGGCGACCTCTGGGCGACCTCCGGGCCCGCAGCCAGAACGTAAAAAGGCACAATCAGGTCGACTTTTGTCTGGTTTGTTTACACGAAAGCCCTCAAAACATCAGTTTCAGCCTCTTGGACTAAAACCTTTTGACAAACTGGGTCTCAGAGACGACGCCGAGTCTTTCATTTATTTTTTTTTTAGACGACGAGCAGGCGGCTGCGTGAGCGAGGCCACGCGGCGCTCTGCCGCCCAACTCGATTAGAGAAGTTTTATTAAATGTTTCCTGCTCCCCGGAGACATGAAATGGTATTTGGCACGAAGGCTGGAGGAAGAAGAGAGAGAGAGAGAGACGGGCAGAGAGAGCAGTGATTAAATGGCTTTTTGATGTTGATGCATTTGGAAGTCCCATTGGTTGTTATCGTCCACAGCACTTAGTGTAATGTGAGGATGGATGGATGGATGGATGGATGGGTGGGTGGGTGGATGGAGTGTCTCTTCTTCACTTTCACTAAACAAAGTTAGTTTGTAGAGAAACTGCAAATTTCAGACTTTATGCAATTTATCATTTTTGGTTTTTAATTTTCTCCAAGTTCCTGCCGGTTTAATTATTTCTTAATCAGGACCCGAGATAGCGCCGCAGAACGAACCAGAGCACATGGTGTTGTGCTGTGGAGACGGAGGCGGGGCCATGTCGTTGTTGTCGTCGTCGGTTACCCGGCACGCATCCCCAACATTTTCTCCCTTTCTCGTTTAATTAAAGAGAGTTGATTTGACTCGGTGGCAGGAAATACCAAAGAGCAGCGACGCAAACGGTGCAGTAAACGCCGTTATGACACAGTCAGCGCTCTGTAAATGTTTCGAGGTGTTTTAATGAATTCAGCTTTACAGGCGCGCCACCGCACGTCGTAAAGTATAAAAGTGACAGATTTATGAAAATCGTGATAAAATGAAATTTCTTTTATAATGGAGCTTTGTTTCAGTTTCCGTCCTCTGTGTGAGATTCAGCTTGTTTTCTATTGTCTCTCCGCCGAATGTGTTTTATTACACTTTTTTTGTTTTTTTAACGAGTCTGTCTTTGTTCAGTTTATCGTCGTCACTCATGGCCGCAGACATTTTTTTTTTTTTTTTTATCAGCCTGAGAATCTCATCTCTTCAATCAGCCACATTGTTTTTCTGCACATGTAGATTTCCCTCGGCCCGTTGTAGCGGTGCCAGCTTGTGTCGGTGCCCAGCTGCTGCAGCTCTGGAGGGGAGGGGGAGGGAGGGAGGTATGAAGGGAGGGAGGGAGGGAGGGAAACCCCCAGTGGATGGGTTTTTAACCACGTTGTGGAGCTCTCCCTCCTGGGGAATTATTCAGCAGCCATGTCAACCAGGCTTCATACAAAGCTGATTATTAGCTCTTTGCATCCTGCTTTGAAGTCAGATCACCGCTCCTCACTCTGTGGCGGAGCTCACTGTGCACGTGTGCCATGGATTTATATTTGTGCAAAAACAACACGTTTTGAAGGTTCGGCCCCGTCAGTGGACCGCGAGGTTGGGACGAGAGAGAATCCAAGATGATGATGATGATGATATAAGAGGCAACAACAGAAACACAGTGGCAGGAGATGTGGAGTAATTTTGAATGATCCGTGTTCTCCTGCCCGTCGCTGTCGATCACTGCCTCCACCTCTCCGTGGTACAGATCTGCCTGCAGCTCCGTGCTGCAGCAGGAGAGATCAGAAATCAGCTAAAGTGAGAGTTCAAGTTGAGAATTGATTGGTGGCTGGCATGCCTCCCGTTCTCTGTGTGTGTGTGTGTGATGTGAACATGTGTGAGCTGTTTTCCTGCCGACTGACGTCATGTTCAATGGAAAACACACTGACTGAGCTTCCTGTTCAATGCTCCAGTGCTCCCAGCGGCCCGACGGGACTGGTCCAGCCGTCTGACCTGCGACCTCCTGATGTTACTGTCTGTCTGACTGGCGGCGAGAACAGCTCTGACTACTGACAGAGAAACAAGCTGCAGCCTCGACAAACACGAAGCTGGAGAGGAAACAGAGAACATGATTCATATGATGTTCCCAAACTTTATCAGCTGCGGAGACGCAGTAGTTCCCCGTTAAATCTCTCTGTCAACACACCAATGAACTGATAACTGCAGCGTTTGGAGTCGACTGTGCTACAACACTGACTTCCCCTTGTTATTCAAACAAAGAGAGCTGATGCTAACAGAAACACATTTGCATATTTGAGTTATAGACTCTTTAATACCTTCTGATTTGTGTTTGGTTTGTGTTATTGAGGCGAATGTGAATCATCTGACAAACCAAACACTGTCTGCTGCCTGGTGTTGAAGGCTTGTCTCAAAGGAGACGCCAAGAGAGTCGTGATTATGAAGCAGCTACAGGAAGCTAATGTTCCTGTGTGTAGAGGCGGCACGCGGCAACCATATTACCTCTCATGTTGTTTATATTTCTTTCTAGGTCACGTTTGCCTCAACAGAAGTTAGCGCGCTAAACAGCTAGCCTCGGCCCTCGTCACGCCGTCCAGAAAACTGACGTACAGCAGCTTTAATGAGGTGAACAGTGGCACAGACTCACTGATCATGATGATACAGACATATATGTAAAGTTGTCGTCAGTCTGTGCAGGTGAAGATGTTTCCTGTTCCCCCTTTTTGTTGATGTGAAAGCGGTGTATTTACACCCAGAGCTAATCCCACCTGCTGCGACCACTGACTTGTGCTCATTGTTCAATCGACAGAGGTGTGAGTCAGTCATGTATGTCGTTAAGTAAAACAGAGCCCAGCATTTTATTCTGTTTTCCCTTTTTCCTCTGAGGCGTGTGGGGTTTTCGGCTCCTTGTGAGTTTCTCTCCACTGAACCAGAAAGTCACCGAGAGCAGAACCTCGACAGTTTCGCTTACGTCCGGGTCACTGGTGAGTTTCATCCTCTCACTTGAGTGCGTTCAGTGAAACTCTGGGATTTGTGATATTTCAGCCCCAGCAGGTGTTTTTACACGGAGCCGTTCACATGACAACAGTCTGCAGTCCGATTATCTCATCCGCTTCCTGCTGCTGCTCTCAGACAGACTGACTCTCCCTCTCTGACCTTTGACCTTTTATCTTATTGTTATTTATTTATTTTTTACAGCAGTGGTGTTGTATTAACTGAAGCTTATCCCACACTGAGGTCTGACTCTGAGTCACGGCCTGAGCTGAGCTGCGTTTCCCAGCACTTGAGCTGGATGAGTCACTGAGTGGTGGTTTTGATGGTTCCCAGTCAGAGTGAGGAACTGGGCTGATGGTCGGTTGAGTTTTAACCACCTGTAATAAACCACCAGTGGAGAGGTGATGGCGGCAGTGTGTGTGTGTGTGTGTGTGTGAGGAAGTGAGAGAGCAGGAGAGAGAGACATCAGACAAAACAGTGTGTGTGACAGGATGTATCTGTGGTGAGTGTGGTTGCACTGAGGTGAGACTGAATCTGGGTTGTTGCTCGCGGTTACAGAAGATGGTAGCAACCACACACACACACACATTATACACACATTATACACACATATACACACGTGCTGTATCAAGATATGATATTAATGTATTTATGAATGAAATGGAGACGGTCACACAGAAGAAGAACTGTGTCGTTAGGAAACTTAATACCACGTGATAATTCATTGAGAGCAGAAGCTTTTTATTTCCTGTTTCCCAACATGAGCTACGTCTTCAAGAGAAAATGACTGTGATGAAACAGCCACATGTGCACATCTGCACATCTGCACGGTGACACGGTAACACCAGTACCAGCAGCAGCAGCAGCAGTTCTCCATCATGCTGGAGAACCTGTCCCAGTTCTCCGGCCTCCCAGTTTGATCCCAGTCTGACTCCATGGTGCTGAGTCCAGTGCTCTGCAGAGACGAAACCATGTGCTGCTGCAGTACGTCTCTGGAGACTCACGCCGTCCTTCACCGCTCTGTATGACTTGGACTTGTTGTCCTGCTGCAGAGTGAATCTGGGACCAATCAGACGCCTCCCTGTGTGTGTGTGTGTGTGTGTGTGTGTGTGTGTGTCCCTTACATCTTAACCTAATTTCAGTTTTCTTTAGTGCATCAGCTTGATTCAGTTTTCCCTTCAAAATTCAGGCGAATGCACTGTTTTTAATTCATGTCTCTTTTCATCTCTCTCTCTCTCTCACACACACTCACACACACACACACACACACACACACACACACACACTACATCCTGCTGTGTAGCCTCTAGTCTTAATCTCTTCCCTGTGGATTTCCTGGTCACCAACTCTGAGACACCAAGAGATAGGAAAATGTGTGTGTGTGTGTGTGTGTGATGCCTGTGGCTGAATATTTGAACAGCCACTCCTCCATTAGACCCCCCCCCCCCTCCTCCTCCTCTTCCACCACTCCTCCGTCTCCCTCCCTCCCTCTCTCTTTCTCCTGGTGAATAGGTGAAGCTGGGACTCTAACCTCTTTCATCCAGGCGGCCCCTCCCTCTGGGCAAACTCTGCTCTGTCTCCCTCGCCCTCTGTATTTCTTTCGGTTTGTTTGCTCTCTCTCTCTCTCTCTCTGTGTGCTGATCGTCCCCAGAGAGAGAGACAGAGAGAGAGAGAGAGGAGGCGAACACGGCCATGATGCTTCCTTTGTACTTACATGAATTGAATGTGATCGCCTGGTTTTGGCTGCGGTCGTATCTTAACCATGACTTCTTCTTCTAAACTGGTCTCCAGTGGGACGAACACACGTGGACGTCGGCCTCTTGTTGTGCTGAACGACCACACGATGTGAACTGGCTCAGACACGGAAACAGAGCGTTTCCTACGCAGTCTTTGTCTTGTTTGTTCTCAAAGAGTAAACGGCATCGATTCTCAAAAAGAATCCGCTGTCAAACGACTCTACGGGCTGTAGTACGCACACCGGGCCTGTATGTGGCGCTGTGGCGCTGACACACACAGATATACACCACAAACAGAGAAGAAGACGTGGAGCAGCTTCTGCAATTCACGGCATTTCAGGCAAAGTATCCGAGGGACTCGACAGTCGTCCGCCGCCGCTGCCGTTGTTGTTGTTGTTGTTGTCATGTGATGTTTAGCGGCGTGACTCAGGTTACAGGTTAAAGAGGCGGGGTTATGACCTCATCGTTTCACAAAAGATCAGTTTTTGTTGTGTGTGAGATTTACTCACTCTGAGACCCGTTTCTAAAAACTCTGTTTCCATGGTGATGAAACGATGGAAAAACGTTTGCAGATTATCCTGAACCCGTATCCGTGGAAACAGCCTCCTAACTGCTCATCAACAACAACAACAACAACAACAACAACAGCAACAACAACAGCACCTGTGCTGATCTGAGCTCTGCCGTCGTCCCAGATGTTTCCCGCTCCCTCTTGTTGTTTCCTGTCAGAACGAACCTTCCTGCAGTTTTTAAGATGGCGGCCTGACCTGACATGACCTTGACCGCCGCTTTAACTGAGTTTAAACTACGATTGAAAATGGCCGACTCCAGCGTCTTCGTGTGGAGTCGTGCTGTTTGTCCTGGTGATCGTAGGAGAGTTACTTCACGTCGTTTGGATTTTCCACTTTTTTCCTTGTCGTTATTTTATGAACTGAGGACAAAGTTGTTTCAGCGTCAGATCTTCGTGAAGACGACCTTCAGAGCTGTGGAGGAGTGTTTCTCTCTCTGCCCCTCCATCTTCATATTGCGTAGAGTGATAGAGGCCAGTGCAAGTATTAGATTAAGGCGATTGGATATGCCCCCCAGTGTGTGTGTGTGTGTGTGTGTGTGTAGCAGAGTACTGGGACCCTGTCCAATCGCAAACTAACCTGAAGGCGAGAGACAGACGAGGCCAGTTTGAGCCGGGCTGGGGGCTACAGCACTCTGTGTGTGTGTGTGTGTGTGTGTGTGTGTAGTGGTAAAGTGAATTAGCATGCTACAAACCGTGCGTGTGTGTGTGTGTGTGTGTCTTGGGGCAGGTTGTGCAAAGAGAAAGAAGAGAAAGGGTGAGAGAGGCTAGTGCGATGCCACCTGGCTCCGAGGCAGTCATCTGCTCTAATGGGGCTTGTGTGTAAGTGTGTGTGTGTGTGTGTGTGTGTGTGTGTGTTTCCCGTGGCTGTGTTTGAGCAGTCCAGTCGTCCATTAGTTTGCCTTGAAAAGCCCTTATGTTGCCCTTCTCCATCTTTTTTTCATCGCTCTCTCTCTTTCTCTCTCTCATGTTTTCTGTCACACTGCCGCCAGCGAACACGTGAGTGTGTGTGTGTGTGTGTGTGTGTGTGTGTGTGTGTTGAAAACAAAGTGAACGCCACACAGGAAGTGACCATGCTGCAGTGACACAACTGATGAAGTGAAGCTGGAGATGAATCAATGTGTTGGTCCGAAGCTTTTTAACTGGGACCAAAGAAACAAACCTGACGGTCTGAACCCAGCTCCGTCGTCTCCATCTGATCCGGTTGGTTCCGGTTTATGCCATGTCGGCGTCCTGTCCGTCACATTAGCTCATTAGCAAAGTAGCGATCACTGAAGATGAATGAATGCTAACTCTCCTGTGATGTCACTGCTACCAGCAGCATCAGCACCATCAGGTCCAACATGGAGCCTGGTTCAGATCCAGACGAACGTCCTCGTCCTCGTCCTCGCTTTATCGTCTCCGGCAGGAAGGAGAAGACGACTGACGCTCTGCTGTGAGCCCTGTGAGGTGTGGTGTGGACGCTCACCATGGTTCAGTTTGGTCCAGACCGAGACCACCTCTCTGGGTCGGGGCAGATTTCAGGTCTTTGGTCCAGGCAGCTTTCAAACAAACATATTTCCTCTCTTCGCTCCAGTTCTTCATTTATCTTCCTCCACGTTCTCTGTTTTCCATCTGAAGCGAGTGTGAAGTTCAGTCTTCAGTGTTTACAGCGTCTCCTCACACCCTCTGTGTCCTGGTTGTTACAGAACTCACTGTTCCTGTTAGTGCCACTTTCTGCACCCGTGTAACGCTGCTTCAGGAAAACAGCTGACAGAGCGTCCTGTGACAACACTTTTTATTTTTAACAGTGTGAAGCCGCACCACTCTTTAAACTCTGAGGGTTATTGTTAGTCCTGTTCAGGTGAAGGTAGAGGCACGTCAGCCAATCAGAGAAGAGCAGCAACAGCGTCATCGACGGAGGCGAGGCGAAGGTATTTCACTTTCAGCTCAAGTTTGGTGAACTTATACGAAGTTTAGAGAATAAAATGAATGTTTGTGCAGCTCACGTCACCATGGGAACGCAGAGCTCCTCCTCCTGGAGTCATGACGGAGACGAGCAGACCAGGTGTCGCTCTGATCACCTGCGTGGAGCCGTTAATGATCACACTGCTACGATGGATTGTTTCCTCCTGGTGGAAGTCAGAGTTTATGTAACAGCTGTTACAGATGTTGTCGGTGACACTTTCGACCAATCAGATCAGCCGGTTTCAGATCAGTGGATCTGTCGGCCTCGTCTCGGCCAATCAGGAGAGAGAGAGAGACGTCACGTGGTTTTGTTTCAGTTCGCTGTCTGACTGGAGCTGTTAATAATTAATCAATCACCTGAGAGAATGATCAGTAGATTTATTGGTTAATGGTTTGTTGCAGCTACTGAAGACTGGAGCTGTATGTGTGTGTGTGTCAGCTTTTCATACAGTGATGTGTTTCCAGGTGTGTGTGTGTGTGTGTGTGTGTGTGTGATTTTCCCTCTGAAACAACTCGCAGGCTGAAAACAGCTCAGAATGAGAGAGCGCTGTTGACGTCGTGCTGTGACAGACATGTCAGTCTGTCACCTCTCTGACTGACTCTGACCTCACACAGCACCTTGCTGCAGGGAGCACACACACACACACACACACACACACAGACACTCTTACACTCGTCAGCAGTCGTGTGTGTGTTTGTGATGATGCAGTGTGTTTGATGAAGGTCTCTAGAGGGCGTTTAGTCGGCCATGTTGTAGAACATAAGGTGCTGACTCTCTCTGTCCCTCTTCCTCTTCTCTTTCTCTTTCCTCATCCTCTCTTTCTTCCACCTCTCTCTTCCATCCTTTTCTCCCCTCCCTCCCTTTTCCTTCTTCCACCATTCCCACCTCCCTCCGTCTCTCTTTCTCCATCCTCTCCCCTCCTCTTTCCCCTTAATCCTCATCCCATATCCCTCTCCTTCCATCCCTTTCTTCATCCTCTTATCCCTCTCTTTCTCCCTCCTCTCTCTCCAGCCTCTCTCATCCTTCCTCCTCTTACACTCCCCCTCTCTCCCCTCCAGCTCTCCTCTCCTTTCATCCCACCACCCATCGTCTCCACCTCATCATTATCTCCTCTCTCCATCCTCTTCTCCTCTCTCGCCCTCCTCCTCCTCCTCCTCTCGTGTCGTCACTTGGACCAGCCAAAAATAAAAGCTCTGTGTGTGTGTGTGTGTGTGTGTGTGTTGTAGAACTGACTCATTGATTCAGCTTCTCCGTCAAAGGACCAATCATCTCGTCTGTCAGCTCGTCTCAGACGTCCTGACGTTGAAGTTTTGCAGAGTGTGTGTGACACAGAGAAACGAGCGGCGGCAGCTTCAGAGCCACACGACGTTAACTGGCGTCTGTTTCCCTGCAGATGTGAGTTTGTTAATTTATTAAGCTGCCTCATTACAATTCATCATATGCTGCAGCAGAGGAGAGATTATCAGAGGAAACAATCGGAATTAAAGAGGACACAGCACCAAGTGTGTGTGTGTGTGTGTGTGTGTGTGTGTGTGTGTGTGTGAGTAAATAGAGCAGTAGCTAGGTAGCTGCTGCAGCCTGACAGCTCTATTTATAATAGTGGCCCATCTGTCTCGGTTACATTACAAATTAGTGTGTGTGTGTGTGTGTGTGTGATACTTCCTGTCACTTCCTGAAAGCTGGACATCTGTCCTACTGTCAACACACACACACACACACACACACACACATTAATCACCAGTTATGAGACGTAACTTTACTTTATGGCTGCGCAGTTAATCACAATGTAACTGACACACACACATCATAGCATGTGATATCCCCACACACACACACACACATCATAACATGTGATATCCACATGACAGGTGTCACAACATTGTTGGACATCGTCAGCACCACAGGAGGTCTGTTGCTACGGAGACAAGACACTTCAGATCATGAAGACACAGAGAGTGTGTTATGATTGATAACAACTTTAACACAGTGTTTTATAATGATACAGTTCAGCTACAACACAAGTTTATTAACATGTCAACTATCCTCCTCCTCCTCCTCCTCCTCTCCTCCTCCTCCTCCTCCTCCTCCTCCTCCTCCTCCTCCTCCTCCTCCTCCTCCTCCTCCTCCTCCTCCTCCTCCTCCTCCTCCTCCTCCTCCTCCTCCTCCTCCTCCTCACCCGCCCTGGTCCAGACCCCACTAACCCAGTTTGTGTGCTGGTTGTAATTTTGCCCTCTGACTGACATGACTCAGATTATTTTGACAAAGCGTCTTCAGATGCTCTGAGGACAGAGAGCTGCCTGTTTCCACGGAGACCATAACTCCTCCCACCCAGTGACCAGTATGAACTTGCCTCTTTGTGTAGACTACGTTCAGAGGGGAAGTTGTTGTTGTTGTTGTTGTTGTTGTTTGTGGTGTTTGGGAGCTAAACACACTTTTGACATTTTCAGTGGAGACACAAACAGGAAGTGGACGGTTGATCGTGAAAAAGTGATTTAGCAGCAGCACTCGGCTGGAAGGAGCTCTGACTGCAGCTGTGTGTGTGTGGATATGGATTTCATTACCCAAGGTGCCCAGATATTAAATCATATTTGCACACACACACACACACACACACACACACACACACCTCAATGCCTTTGTATTGATTTATATTGACTCATGGTTGTGTGCAGGGCCGGTCATTAAATTAACACACCGGCAGAGAAACTGATGACTCCACCAGACCACAACCTTAAGAGTGTGTGTGTGTGTGTGTGTGTGTAGGAAAAAAAGGCAAAGAAAGTGCTCACCTCAGGTCATTAGTTCCATATACATGAAGCTGTGGGCTTTCCTGGAAACACACACACACACACACACTCTCTAACTCTGGTATTGGCAGCAGAATGACTTCCAGACCAGGAGGATTGTGAGAAAGTGAAACGCTGCGTTCGCTGACCTCTGGGGAAAAACCAGTGCTTTTCCACCTGCACATTCATCTTCCTTATAGGAGCCGCTGCATGTTAGCGTTGTCATATTCCATGTATAATGAGCAGGCTGAGGCCCGACGGTCCTGGGCGTACGAGAAAGTGGAACATGCAGACTGGGACCTGCAGCAGCAGCAGCAGCAGCAGATCGTGTTCAGAGCGGAGTTGAAGTGGCAGCGATACATGTGTGGGTGTTTTCACTGAATTCAGGATTAACAAAATAACACTACAAAGATAGAACGTCTTTATTGGATTAAAAGAATCTATACGCTTTGATTTAATAAAACCCAGAGAGAATATTAAAGGAGCTGATCTCTGTCTCAACGACAGCAGCTTCAGCTGACGAATATACAGCCGTGAAGCTCCCGCAGCATAAACCCAGAGCAGCTCCACAGTGATCAGGTCAGCGTGCATCATCCTGGTCTCAAGTAAGTAGGAAGTAGAGGAGAATATCACGAAGCATGTAGATGTTACAGAGGGTTTAGTGAGGACAGCACCAGGCCCACTGACTCTGCATTTGGAGCAAATGCTGTTTGGACAAAATGCACATGAAGCGTTGTTTTAGTGGCGTCAGGGGCGTCTTGTTCTAGAGAAAATACCTCCACAGCATCTTGGGAAGTTTTTCATACAGGTATGTGGCACCTCAGGGTCAAACAGGTTCAGACCAGGAGCAGCAGCAGCAGCTGGTCACTGTGCTCTTCAGTCAAATCAACAAACAGGAAGAAACTGTGTCTGTCAGGGACTATTTTCAGTGGCGGAGTCATCCACATTTATGCCCTTGTGGGTATTTGGGGCAACAAGAGATGGTGCTGGGTTGTGTGTTGGTATGTGTGCGTGTGAGAGAGTGAGAGTCATGATAAACCACAGGGTGTGTGTTCATGGAAATGGACAACAATGGAGCTCAGTGGCTCAGAGGAATCTAGACGTACCGGGCGTCGAATGCACGAACATGACGCTCGTTACCAGGACGATACGTTTGGGATTTTCACAGGATCTGATGACAATGAGGAAAATATATTGAATATCATCCAGATTTATCCCTGTTATATACAAACAACCATGTGTCAGTGTCACAGAGTCTGGAGCTGAAGCCGATAAATTCCACAATAGAAAAATAAATCAAATCCACAACATCAAAGACTCAGCATCATGTAACACACGAGGAAGTGGAGACAATAAAGAGGTGGGTGGCTCTCTGTGTGTTTGGTGCTCAGCCACTTTGTCTTACTCAGATTAACCCGTCGTTAAAGTCATGATCCTCACGGCTGTAACATGTTAAAGGCGCTCGCTGTCGTCTGTTTGTTCATAAGGACGAGTGACCTGCTCGGGTCAAGAGTCGACGGCACGCTGCGTTCAGGTTCCACATGTATCTGAATGAGTGCGTGAGCAACACAGTGCGTGTTTGGACGACAGAGTCACAACAATCAGCCTGTGTATGTGCTCAACAATGCAGGATTTATTTATTTATTTAGAGACGCGTCGATTGTTTTTTGTTTGTTTTTTATAGAACAGAACGGAGGAAACAGGAAATGCCGTTAATTTAAGATGCAGAACAGCAGAAACACTTCAGTCAGAGCTCCAGTCAGTCTGTGAATCACGGCAGCGTCATCACCTCCTCACTGCTTCCTGACCAAAGTAACCGGGGCGTCACGTCTGATCGCCTCCTTCTGTCCGTGCCAACCATGTCACTTCGCTTTGCAGAGAAGAAGCCGCTGAGGTCGACTTATAAATCCCTGAAAACTAGGGAACCAATCACCAGCAGGCAGGATGAACGCGATGACAAATGAGAAGGAACCTTTAGCAGCTTTCGTTTACGTCAACATGGCGACTACCAAAGAGCGGCTACCGTTGATTTCGGCTTTCGCTTTGATTTCGAGAGACTGAAACATTGATTTCTCTCTAAAAAGCAAATCAAAGATTAGCGTTAGCATCACATGATGTCACCTGATTGGTTTGAGAAGCATTTTGATCTACATCCTCCTGGAAGCGCCCCATTATCCGATACCTGATCTGGATATTCAGCCAGTATCTGTGCTGATATCTGATCTTAACATCCGACCGGTGCATCCCTGCACCAGGGTCACACTCACATACAGCCAGGCTGGTTTTGCACCTTAACACCACTTACCGATCGATTAAAGCGCGTTTTGACTTCACTTTTTGCAGAGTGGTTGCAGTAACTGATGCAGCACTGAAGCTCCACCGGTTCCCTGCACCTGCAAGTCACTTGTTATAAAAGCATCTGCTCCAAGTAGATCTGATAGAAAGCACTTGACTGAAGGATAATGGCAGATAATGAATTGGTTTTACATTGGTGAGGACCTCTCTGCATCATGAGCACATTATAGCAGCTCCTCCATGTTTAAAAGGACCATTACTTATGATACTGTAGTAGTACTGTAGTTTGTCAATATGGTTCAGAGTGTGTGTGTGTGTGTGTGTGTGTGTGTGTGTGTGTGTCACTGACCGGTAAATTAAGAGTTAAAAATAGCCGATGATTGACTTTCATTTATTGAACCGGCTTCCTGTCTCCTCCCACGGCAGATGGTTGTCACGGCAATAAAATAACTGTGGCAACCGGCCAGTGAGCTGAGAGACAGGTAGAGAGAGAGAGAGAGACAGGTAGAGAGAGGGAGAGAGAGAGACAGGTAGAGAGAGAGAGACGGTGAATCAGCTTTGAGATAAGATATAGATAGAAAGATAGAGGTGGAGAGTGATGAGGGGAGCTGTGTTACAGTGTGTGTGTGTGTGTGTCTGTGTGTGTGTCTGTGTGTGTGTGTGTGTGTCAGGATATTAGATCATATCACAGCAGGACGAGTCTTATCAGATCCCAACATGCAAACACGAGCTGCACTGTTCATGTCCTTCCCCTCAGGTCTGCTCTGTGTGTGTGAGTGTGTGTGTGTGTGTGTGTGTGTGTGTGTGTGTGTGTGTACATCCTGTTGAGAGTCAACCGTCCTCACAAGGACACGGAGGTGTGTACAGGGTGGTGACATCTCACTGGAGGTCATTCTGGGGTGAATATAGAAAGAAAACTGTGAATTACGAACGTCCAGTGAACGCAGCAGCGGCAGGAAACCGACAGGGCCTGAGCTGGTAAACACTACAACACAACTCTACACACACACACACACACACACACACACACACACACACGCGAACAGTCTATTTACCAGTTGTTATCAGCTGATCTCTTATTGGCCGGCTGCTGCCATGTCGAAGCTTTGAAGATGAAAAGAGCACGACTTCCTTAATTTGATGTGTTTTCCTACTGAAGCAGGTCGACGAGGGGTCACGCTGCGGAGCAGGTGGAGATACACAAATGATTCCATTAACACGGACTCAGCCACGCCCACTGAGCGTGACCTCATTACTGACATAGAGTATAAATGTTTTATCAGGAAGTTCAACCACTGAACTTCACAATAAAAGACCATAATGAACTAAGGTTGTTATTGTAAACACACAGAGGTCAAAGCTGTGGTTGATTAATCGCCGCCGTCTGATCAGTTTAAATCTGAGGTGATGAAGTCAGCGTGTCGCCGCTCATCACAGCTTACATCGTCACATCAGTATGAGCAGTTGTTTCCATTATTGATTGATTAATTGTGATGATTGCCTGCACAGAACAGCTGTTTGGGTAACTCATCAAATATCTGTGTCGGCACACGTGAGACAGCTGCAGAGAGGAGACGGTTTGAGATCAGCCCTTCAAAATAAAATACAGTAGAGAAGGAAGTGCAGCTTCCTCTTCAGAAACTAGTGAAATCACCTCGTTAGCACATATACATCCTCTTATGGATCAACCTTTCAAAATAAAACAGAAATATGTGCAGACTCAAAGACCTGAAAGTAAAACTCATCTCAGGTTTCCTCCTCCAGCTTCGCTCTCAGATCAATACAATAAGAAATGAAACCTCAGGATCTTATTCCAGTTTGAGCCGGTCTGAGCTTGTTGCGTGATCTCAGCCGTTGAACCTCCACCTCAGGATTCAGTTTCCTGCTCCGGAGCTTGTTGTGGTTTGTGGTCGACGTGTCGATGTTCAGTTTGTTGTCAGACATGAAGATGGAGTCTGATTTGGAGGAGGAGGAGGAGGAGGAGGAGGCGTGTCCGCAGACTGTGACTCAGAGGCTTCACATGAGTTTGGGCAGTGGAGCCGAGGCGTTGATTCATGTTGTAATTAATCTGATATCAGAGTGTGATCAGGCTGAAGGTCAAAGTGTCGACACGCCAGTCGCTTCTCATCGACACGAGATTAACCAGCAGCATTGAAGCACACGCTCTGATATTCTGCTGACTGGAGGCCACAACACACACATACACAAGCAGTTTCCCTGCAGGGATCAATAAAGTTTTTTCTAATTCTGCTCCACACACACACACACACACACACACACACACACACACATTGGGCAGGTTGCTGATTAGACTGAGGTCGTTAAAGAAAAACGCTGCTTTCCTCAGATTTAAGAGTTAAGCTGAAGTGTTTTGTCATACACCTGAGTCAACAACCACACACACTCATGCACACACACACACACACACACAGGCACAGATAAACACAGATACCAATGGGCACACACACACACACACACACTCTCCCACATTTGCTCACACTTGACACGATTTACTCGAATCCATTAAAGCTGAATTTACATAATTCTGTCTCTGCTTAAGTGCCTCTGCAGGGACACACACACACACACACACACACACACACACACACACACACACACACACACACACACACACACACACACACACACACACACAGGCAGTATACTGCAGTGTGGATGACCTTGTGCAGCATCAGAGCAGAACTACAGCCTGTATGGTTAGTTTGTGTGTGTATCTGTGTGTGTGTGTGTGTGTGTGTGTGTGTGTGTGTGTGTGTGTGTGTGTTGTGTTCATCCGTGCAGCCAGAACACACATTATAGCTCTAATTAAGACTCTCTCTGTCTCCATATGTGCTGGTCTGAGATCAGCTGTCAGGTGCCAGCTGGCTTTGATGTGATGAACCTGAAGACACAAAACAGAACCAGTGGACTGTTGGTTTAATGTTTATCTGTTGTTGTTGTTGTTGTTGTTGTTGTTGTTGTTGACGACT
Organism: Caranx ignobilis; assembly: GCA_021432705.1. Lineage (NCBI taxonomy): Eukaryota > Metazoa > Chordata > Actinopteri > Carangiformes > Carangidae > Caranx > Caranx ignobilis. Next base: position 1,040,619 of record JAFHLA010000022.1, read on the forward strand.
CTATTGATCGTTGATTTACCAGTAAATCTGCGGAGACAGATCACTGCTGTGCTCTGCTCTGGACCAGTTTCCGTCGAGGTGTGAAAGAAGAGGAGAAGAAGAAAAGCTGAAAGCACCTGAGTGTTTGAACAGACGCAAAATAATGATTAAATGTGACAAACAGATTACAGTAATGAGCGCGAAGGTGTAGGCCGAGGTTTAGAGCGCTTATTACGCCCACCTGTGTCACAATGCGGCGTTTACAGAATTAAAGAGAAACCGCCAGAGTCCACACAATAAATAAATAAGAAGGTATTTATGAGATGACACAGTTACACACACACACACACACACACTGAGCTGCTTTATAATCACACTACACATGGACGTCTATCTTTATCCACATCCACATCTACATCTTTTCAACATCCTCTCACAGGAAACCAGACATGATCAAGAATGTGATGAGGAAAAAGCCTGAAGTGAAGGCGAAAGACAAAAAATCCTGAGAAACCTTCTCTGTTTAATGGAGTCTGTGAGCGCGGACCTTCTGCAGCCTTCAGCATTAATCCAGAGAAAGTCTGCGTTTGTGGTTCACAGAAAAACCACATTAGATAAAACCAAGTACACTGCTCCTGTTGGCCCATCTGTTTTGATTCAGCACTTCTTTATGTGTGTGTGTGTGTGTGTGTGCGTGTGCGTGTGTAACGCTGCTTAAATTAAAGTGAAAGTGAAGTCCTTCAGAGCTGGTATTTGAAGTTGTGTGTTGTTGTTTGTGTTTGCAGGTTTGACGACAGAAGGCCTGTATCGCGTCAGCGGGAACAAGACAGACCAGGACAACATCCAGAAACAGTTTGATCAAGGTAACACACTCCAAAACACACACACACACACACACACACACAAATACACACCGAGCTACCTGGAAACATGTGGAAGTGGAGTTTCAAAGCACTCAGCTCTCATTACTCTCACAGATTGTTTTGTGATCCTAAATAATTCTCTCATGCACTTAAATCGTGCTGTTTTTTTTAAAGACGTCAGGAGGAGGAGGAGGAGGAGGAGCAGCGTTTTGTGTGATGTGTGTAATAAATCCAGCCCGCTGAGAAAAAACTCCAAATCTGACCACGCAGCAGAAGCTGTTTAAAGAGAAACACATGCCCAGCAGAGTCGAACCTGCACATGACGATCGGTCCGCTGGTCGGCTGCCAGAGCGGCTGTTAGAATAAATAAAGTCACCGCAGGCAGAAATCACCAGCACACGGTCGGTGCTGTCAGTGATTTCACAGCCGGCTGATGAAATACTGAGAGGAGGAGGTGCTTTCTTATGTAGTCTGACTTTTTTATTTGTTATTGATGGTGTTATTTCTGTGTCTCCACAAACTCAGCAGGAATCTGTTTACTATTAAAGATCCTTCACAACATCAACACAACAGGCCGCCTGAGGGAAACGACATGTAACCCCCGGCCCCGTGATTAGATCTATATAACTGTTCACAGTGTCATGAAGCTAATAAACAGGACGATGCAGGCGTCAAACAAATAACATTATTCTCAGAGATAGTTCCTCTGATGTGTGTGTGAGGGAGAAACCCATAAACCCATGTAGTAAACAATAACCTACCAACCCACCGACCCTGGAGCGGCTATCTTTCAGAATATTTATAAAATGATGACTGACTAAACAATATTAGGTGTTTTATTGTGAAAGGATCAATAAATAAGAAGCAGTTTGTCAGAGTGTCAGTTTAAAGGAGACATGATTTCCATTTAACCCGTCAGACCTGCTGCTGGTGTGTTCTTCTACTTCCTGTGGGCGGAGTCAAACCTAATGTCATATCTGTGTCTTCACTGACCTTTATTCCAAAGGTCTGATGGGTTGTCCAGAGACACCACGGCCTCCAGCTCTGTCGACCTGCTGCTCTCACACTTTGGGTCAGCTCTGAGCTTTTCCCTGGAGTAACACCACCTCCACCTGCACCACCTCCACCTCCACCTCCCCCCTCCCCTCACTGGTTCTCTTTAGCTCCTATATTCCTGTTTACTCTCTTGCAGTGGTTCATCTCGCTCCATCACGTCTGTGTGTGAAGAATCTACCATTACAGCCAGTTAGCTCCTGTGTCAGTAACTGGGAGCACTGGTGCTGCTCCCACCATACAACCTGAGTGTGTGTGTGTGTGTGTGTGTGTGTGTATACATGTTTATATATTCATGTGCAGAGCTGGAGGTTTAATGAGTTTCCTGTGGGTCAGTGTGGCTCTGCTGCGTTCACAGTTCAGGCTGCAGCTGCAGTTGTTGGTTGTTTATTCATAGACTTTATTAAACAGCTCCTCCTCTTCCTCTTCTCCTCCATTCTCCTCGTTTTTATCTGTCGTTCCTTTTTAATTTCCTTCTATCTGTCCTCATTTCATTTCCTCGTCTCCTCCTCCTCCTCCTCCCCCGCTCTCTGTCCTCTTTTTATTCACTTGTGTGTTTCCTGTTTTTTTTTTTTTCTCTCTCCTCACTGCCTCCCTCCTATCTCTTTACTTCCTTGAGAGTATTTCTGATGGACTGCGTGTGTGTGTGTGTGTGTTGGCCGTCTTTCAGATTCAGTGTGACAGCTGTCGTGTTACCTCAGGGCTCTGTCCTCTTTCTCTTTTCTTTCCTCCTCCCTCTTTCTCCTCCTTCCTGTCACCACTTGGACACCACAACGTGTCAAAACAGGAAGTGATGAATATTTCTTTTTCATCGTCCGTCTCTGGAAACGGTTTTATTTCCCTGAGCCGGTGACAGTGGGAGAAGCAGCAGCAGCAGCCACCATGTTGTTCAGGCTGTCCATCCATCCATCCATCCATCCATCCATCCGTCCATCCGTCCATCTGTCCATCTGTCCATCATGTTCCTCTGGTATCTCAATAACACCTCGAGGGAACCTCTTTAAATTTGGCACCAACATTTACCAGGACTTGAGGAAAAACTGGTTAGATCTGAGTGGCCAGAGGTCAAAGGTCACAGTCACAATGACCTCATAAGGTCATATCTTCACCTCAACTTGTAGAAATTTGGATTAGGATTAAGGAATTGAGGAATGAACGAATGAATGATTCGCCTGAATTTGAGGACAAACTGATTTGAATTTGGTGGCTAAAGGTCAAAGGTCAAGGTGACCTTACAAAACGATATTTTGCCTTGTGAACATATCTCCTTAACTTGTTAAAGAAATTCTTAAGTTTGGCACAAACATTCACAAGGACTCAAGGACGAACTGATTATATTTTAAGGGTCAAAGGTCAAGGTTGTGGTCACACAGTCTGGGCCTCGTGGATTTAATGTCGAGAGATTTTCTACAAATTTCTGCACAAACCTGCACCAGGTTTTTGGTGATCAAAGGTCAAAGGTCAGGCAGAGGCCTTTTCTCTTCATCAGCCGTCATCACACTGTTGTTACTTGGTCATGTGACGCGGCTGCTGTTTGCTCAGGCTGAATCATGTCGGTACAAACAGAGATGAACTCTCATGGAGCTGCAGCCTCCCTCCCTCCCTCTCTCTGGGCAGAATAATGGTTGTCGGAGCTGGATGTGTTTTGTGTTGGAGCGCCGCTGCTCCATGTTAGAAACACTCGGGCCTCTGTTGCCCTCAGACAGACTGATGATGACCTCTGTTAGCTGTGATCAGAGAGCAGCTCTGTTCTGCTGCTCAGACACAAAGCTCAGCTGTGAGTCCTCTCTGCTGCCACTGCACCACCACCACCACCACTCGCAGCTCTTTGATATCCACTCAGATCGAAGCACCGACCCACCCACACCTCGAGTACAGGACCTGGATCTGAAACCGGGGTCTTAAGGTGGATGTAACAGGGCTCAGCTTCAGAGACAGTTAATACTCCACCAGGATCCAGACCAGTTCCTCAGGACCTTGAGAGACTGACTCAGGTCCCGACGGCAGGAAACTGCAAAAGAGATGTAAAAGTCACCGAGTGGCATCAGAGAGTTAGTGGAGTTTGTTTGTGAACTGGAGGATTGTGGGTGAACGAGGTTGTCTGGAGCGCAGTGAGTTTGCTCCGAGCCATTTCCCTGTTGGATGAAGCAGGAAGTGAACAGGAAGAGACGAAGTTAAAAACAACAACCAGGTGACCCTGACCGTCTGCTGCTGACTCCTCTCCTCACTCTTCTTTTTTTCCTGTAGATCACAGTATCGACTTTGTGGCGATGGACGTGGCGGTGAACGCTGCTGCCGGAGCGCTGAAGGCCTTCTTCGCTGACCTGCCGGACCCGCTGATCCCCTACAGTCTGCACCCAGAGCTGGTGGAGGCCGCAAGTAAGTACACAACACACACACACACACACAGCTTTCTGTCACATACGCTCTTAAGAGGCTTTTTACAGCCCCAGGATACTGTCAGCCGCTCACACACACTCCGCCCTCCTACTGTGTGTGTGTGCTGCATGTTAGCGGCTGCGCTGACGACAGCAGATTAATGAGCCAAAAATACAGAGAAGGAGAGACATCACACTCAAAGGTGCACACACACTCTTTAGGAAGTTTGTCTGAGAGAAGAGAGAAGCAGCTTCTTCTTCTTCTCTTGAAAATGGATGAAGTGTAACAGAAACTTTTCTTCTTCTCACTTTCTCTTTCTCTCTCGTCTTTCCATCCTCTTTTTGTCACTTTCTTTCTCTCTTTCTCTCCTGTCACCACATGACTCCCCTCGGCTGACTGTTACCCTTTGACCTTTGACCTGTGGGAGCTCATTAATAGAACACTGACTCCGTCTCCTCGTGATCATGAGCGTGTGAACTGTTCGTATGCAGCGTTTCACTGACGCAGTGAAATATTCAAACACTCGAGTGAAACGAAACATCAGAGGAGAACCTGCGGAGCAGAACCTGCGGAGACACATATTTAATGAGCCGAGCTGTTGTTCAAACCTCCGTCGAACAAACTCCACTGATCCTGAGATGAAACACGTCAGCGTCTCTGTTCAGCGGCGTCTGAGGGGAAACAAACCCGGCGCAGGATTTAGGAAATGTGCAGCGGCTGCTCGTACAGTATCTCTGACATGAATTAATCATAACCAGACTCCAGTATACAACCTCCAGATTTCAACACGCCGTTCGTACCATCACTTCCTGTCTGTGTGCAACCACCGATTAGAATAGAAGTTAAATTGCAATAAAACACTAATCGCTCTCTGAACGTGTGTTGCTGCTTTCTAAATGAATCTTTGTTCCTGTATATGTGAAGGAATCATCAGGAGCGTCACTGTGGGTTTAAACCGGCTCTTTAACCCTCCAGGGTCGATGATCACACCGGCCTGATCAGATCATGTGACAGAAGAAAAAAAACTAGGTCACCTGGAGCACTGCTGGAAAGTACACATTCAAAACTCTCTCCCAGTTTGTGTTTGACGTTGATCGGCCATGTGAAACCACAGATGTGATGTGTGTGTCGCCATCATCAGTCCTTCCATCAGCTGATACCACTCTTCCTGGTTCTTGTGTGTGTTTGGGCCCAGTATGTCACTGAAGAAGGTTAAAGTGGACAAACAGCAGTCAGACCACAGAGGTGAGGTTGTGCTGGTTGTGGTGAACATTTTATTCATGTGAGGTTATAACGGCAACAAATCAGCTCAGGCCTCGAAGGGTTAATCTGCTTCATCAGGACGAGTTGGACGCCAACAGGAAACGTCCTCCCAGGTCTGAGTGTGTTTTTGGACCAGGCCCAGAACATTTGGCCTAAAGCCGTTGGTTCCTAACCTATGGATTGGGAGCGTGGCGGGGGGCGCGGGGTAAATCCTGGAGCTTTCAGGAGGATTAACGAACGACAGGAACAAAAAAAGAAAGAAAGGGAAGGTTTGTCCTCTGCACATCGACTGGTTCCTCGTGGCGCTGTTGGTTTCAGTGTCGTGTCGACCTGCTCCGCTCACAGATGATTTTAAATGGAGCACTTCTTTTGGTTTCCTTTGAGGATGAGTCAGGTGCATTGTGGGTATCTGGCGGTGTTAGACTGATGTAGATTAAATACAAGGAGATTAAAGCGTGGCGTGGTTGTGAACTGCTCCGTCTGTGTCTGTGGAGACGTGGCAGCCAGCCTCCCTGGATTAACGACCTCTGACCTCTCGCAGCCATTAGAGGGTCTCCGGCTCCCGTCAGCTTCTCGTTAAGATGATTGATCGTGTACAGGAGGGATAAATCTGTGCACCGTCGCACGTACGGCTGTAAATCTGAGTCTAAAAATGTGAAAGGAAAAAAGGAGGAATAAGGAGGAAAGGACTTCCTGCTGGTCCTGGAATGTCTGGAATATCCTGGAGAGAGCCGAAGACGGCGCAGGAAGGTCGGGGTTTGTGTTAACGCAGCTTTGTTGTGACAACTCGAAGGTAGAAGCTCTTATTTCACATCTGCTCTTTAAATATTTAATCAGCGAACAGAGCGTTTCTGCTCCGACGAGCCGGCGCTGGCGGCAAAGAGATGGAGTCTCCGGAGACGATGACGAGCATCGAGGAACTTTCCTGGAATCGCAGCAGCTCGCCCGTTCCTCGCTGTTACTCACACGTCCAAATATTATTATTACCTTTTTTTTTAAGTATATTTTTTGGGCTTTTTTATGGATCTTTGTCGGACAGCACAGTGTAGAGAGACAGGCAATGGGGAGAGAGAGAGGGGATTCGAACCGGCGGCGCCGACTGCAGCGAGGACTGTAGCCTCTGCATATGGGGCGCCCGCTTAACCCACTTATCATTTTTTAAAAGAATCACATGATCCAACGGCGGCAGCTTCAGGATCGATGTGACTCTTTCCTCCTCAGCAGTTAAACTGAAGTTCAGGTCTGAACATTATTGATCCGAGTTCAGCCTCTCGTTGAATCGTCACTATTAATGAAATAAGCTTCTGTGTTGTTGACGGCCTGGAGATCCAGTGATTGATTAGTCTGAAAAAGAAGATCAATACATTGTGAATCAAAGGAATAAGTGCGCTAATAATGAACTTTATTTTGACAGCGTCTGTTTTACATAAGAATAAATGAGTTGTTTCACTAACAAATGTTATAAAGTCTAATAATCAGATGATTCATTAAATCACAGGCAGAGAAACAAGAGCAAAACACAGTAACACATCAAAATGTCAAAAACATAACATTCACAAAATAAGAGCTGGACCTTTGATCAGCTCTTTACTGTGTTTCAAAATAAGAGCTTGACCTTTAATCAGGCGTTCACTGTGAACCTGAGCAACAAAACACAAACGCGTTTGTTTTCACCGTCAGAGAAAAGTGACCTGTTTGATTTTAAGGCAAAGGAGAGAGACGTGATGTGTGTGTGTGTGTGTGTGTGTGTGTGTGTGTGTGTGTGTGTGTGCGTGTGTGTGCGTGTGTGTTTGTGCAGAGCGTGGGAGCTGCTCTTGGCAGCTTCTCAACCTTTTGTTTTCCAGAGAGTATAATTTCCGTTCCCAAGAGAGAGTGTGTGTAAAATGTAAAACGCCGTCTGTTTTCTCTCCGTGTGTGTGTGTGTGTGTGTGTGTGTGTGTGTGTCAGAAATCGTGGACTACATCGAGCGCCTGCAGGTCCTGAGAGAAATCGTGAAGAAGTTTCCCCCTGTCAACTACCAGGTCTTCAAGTACATCATCACACACCTCAACAGGTAAAGATACACACACACACACACAGGATACACACACACACACACACACACACACACACAGGATACACACACACAGGATACACATGTGTTGTTTATCTGTGTTTTGAGCTGGAGTTGAATCCAGCAGCAGCTGAACGACTTGACGCTCGGATGCACGAACACCTGTGGTGCCAGTGAACACATCGCAGGCAGCAGGCAGCTTCATTTAGATGTAAAGACTGTCACTGTCACTGGAGAAGAAAATAACTGAGTACTTTTACTCGATTACTGTAGATACAACACATACATGTGGAAACTTGAAGCAGATCAATAATGAGTGTGTCATCACATCAGGCAGGGACCAGCTCGTCGTCATGGTGAACACGTCAGCCAATGAGACGGCTGCCGTCAGTTTTAACACTGTAGCTAATCTGAGGCTGAAAGCACTTAAATGTTAACGACCGGTCCCTGAAGGCACCACTGTCCATCCCCTGATTCTGCAGCAGCGCCTTAACGTGTTTGTGTGTGTGTGTGTGTGTGTGTGTTCAGGGTGAGTCAGCACAGTAAGACGACTCTGATGACGGCCGACAACCTGTCCATCTGCTTCTGGCCCACGCTGATGCGTCCTGACTTTGAGAACAAGGACACGCTGTCCACCACCAAGCTGAACCAGGCCGTCATCGAGTCCTTCATCGTGCAGAGCGACTACTTCTTCCACGGCGGCGAGGTGGCCGAGAGCTCCAGCAGCGAGGGCACGCCGCCGCCGCACTGCCACAACATGGTGGAGGCCCTGCTGCCGCTGCAGCTGCCCCCGCCCCTGCAGCCGCAGCAGATCCAACACGCCCTGCCCCCCGACCCGCTCATATAAGAGCCAGAGGAGCATGCTGGGAAATCAAGTCCGGCGGCGGCGGAAGTTTGTCCGTGCCGCCAGACGCCCGGAGCTCGTCCTCTCGCCGGCGGCTTCAATTTAGAAGAAAAACAAAGACGTGGTTGATCCAGCAGCTGCTGACGGAGCTGAACGAGCCTCAGGCTTCAGAGACTCAACGACTGTTGTTGGATCAAACCTGATCTGAGATCTGCTCATCCCGCGGGGTCATCCTGGATTAGAGAATCACAATCGGACGCCACCTTTTTTTTTTTTTCTTTCTTTTTCTTTTTTTTTTGGGAACTAACACTCAGATCGGAGCCGAGAGCCGATGACGGACCGACTCACTCGATTTGGCACATAGAGACAACACAGGGTCGGACTGCGACTCCGGGGATTCTGGGACACATTCGGGGGCAAATATAGATTTTACCCTCCTACTTTATACCCTGATGGAATAGCACACTGGGCTCCCTGTCACCCCCCCCCCCCCCCCCCCCCCCCCCCACCCCCACCCCTGCTCCTGCTCCTGCTCCTGCTCCAGAGAAAAGGGAAGTTCAAACTTAGAGTCCCCGCGACTGCAACGTCAATCTGAATCACCTGTTTGTGACACGACTGACTGACCGACCGACCGACTGACTGACTGACTGACCGACCAACTAACCGACCAACTAACCGACCGACCGACCGACCGACTGACTGACTGGTTTCCTGACTGTTTGTGGCCTGAGAGGATTTCATGGAGTCTTCCTGCAGAAGATTCCTGCAAATATTTCTTCTTCTTCTTCTTCTTGTTTGTTGTTGTGGCTCTGTGTCGGAGGGGAGGGGTCGTCACACTGTGAGACGCCACAAACGCAGAAACATCAAATACTACGGATTATGTTTGTTTCTGGGAGGTGGAGGAGGAGGAGTCTGGTTTAGGACTGAAAAAAACAAGATCTGACCTTTTACCCACCACATGAACTTTGACCTTTGACCCCTTAAAGGACAGCACACGCACCCTTTGTGTCAGTTTCATTTCGACAGTTTTTTATTTTATATTTTTTTGTAATGTCTGATTTCTACCCAGTGTGTGTGTGTGTGTGTGTGATGACTTCAGTGTGTGTGAGAGTGCGAGTGAGAGTGTGTGTGAGAGAGTGTGTGTGTGTGTGTGAGTGAACTGACCTGTGGTCTGCTTTACAGCCAGTTTGTACCTGGGATCAGGAGGGAACATGAAGCTGGGACTGAGACTCTGACCTGACGGACTGGGACTTTGGACCTTCAGTGATTCCTCTGTCTCCTCAGAGCCTCTTAACTCTTAATGCAATGACTGATGTCTGCCGTTGTGAGGCGACGACCCGACTCCCCCCCCCCCCCCCCGCGCCCCACTCTGCCCCCCCCCCCCGACCCCCTCGACGACGGCACATGCGCGAGGAAAACCACTCTAATCTGGAAGTGTTGGGTTCGAGGAGGCGTCTCGAACGCGTCGCGCTTCTTCATTTCTACTTTTTTTGTTCTGTTGATTTGTTGGAAACGAAGAATTTGCATGTCTCTGTTTTTTGCCACTTAGTGAGGAAAAAAAAGTGAACTTTAAAGTTTAAAAACAAAAAAAAAAAAACAATAGAAATGAAATGAAAACACGTTGAAACTCTAAAGGAACTTTTGTTCAGATTTGCATCGTTTGTTTTTTTGTTTTGTTTTGTTTTTTGGTTCAAGGGGAAAAATTTCCAGAGAAAAACTCCAGAGAGGGTTTAAAAGTTTCTGCATTTTTCTTTTCTGTCACGCAAGAAATCAACTCTTAATATCATATTTTTGGTCATATGTTGAATAGTTTCCCTAAATAGAGGAAAGAAGTATATATAAGTATATATATATATAAATTTATCAGCAGCAGCAGCAGAGGTTGCTGACGTAGTGAAATACCACGGGGTACTGGACTATAACCTGTCAGAGGCTGTCATCATGTTTCTTTGTGGTTCTGATGGTGTCACTGAAAACCCATCTTTGTTTTCTGACAGTGTGTGAGTGTGTGTGTGTGTGTGAAAGAGAGAGAGGGGGTGGGATGGGGGCGGGGGGGTGATAACACACGTCTTAATTCCTTATTGGCTCGTCGTCCTCTGAGAGAGAAAACAGAAAACACACCAGTCCCTCATCGCTTTGCTCCTCGGTGACTGAACTTCACTTCACCCTCAGTTTGTTTCCATCCACACACACACACACACACACACACACACACACTCCTGAGACAGAAATATTCCATCTGCAAAGAAAATACTTAAATAATATCTGCATTAATGTTGAGGTACTTTTTAAAGCTAATGCTGATCTCCACACCTTCAGGACTTCTCTACCTGAGTTTCAGGATCTTTGCTCGTCCGCCTCGTCCAACCCAAACCCTGCTGCTCATTAACACGGACAGTAAAAGCTCTTCTCACACATTCAGTCCGTCAGCTACAGGACACATCCTTTTCTTCATATTCACAACCTAACAGCCTGTTGTCAGTATCACTGTCTGTACTGACGCTACCTTTAACTACTGGGTGTGTGTGTGTGTGTGTGTGTGTGTGAGAGCACAGTCTCAGTTTGGATGATGAAACAGACGCTGTTTTATTCATGTCTATATAAGCTGATGGGATGTTTCTTGGTCCACGTGGACGGAGGAGTTTTGTAGACAAAGGATGATAAAAACCACAGGATTTGTGTTTGTGCAGCGTGTGTTGATGCACAGCTGCAACTGCAGGTGCTGATGTGACACTCTCAGTGTCGTCGTCATCATATTTCTATCAGCTCCAAACACTTTGATCCCAATCTGATCTTTGCTTGATGAATTTGAAGGAAAAAAAAAACAACAACAAACAAAACTTTCATCATTTACAGTTTGCACTTTAATTTCCAGCTTCTGTTAAAAGTCGTGTGACCGCCAAAATAAAAGCGCCCTTTCAGAAGCTGCTCTGTTAATGATCCCACATTGACAGGGGTGAAACATCTGACTGTGAGACGCTGAGGAGTGGCACTGATGGACGGCAGCGATGGGGGAGGTCGAAGGTTTGCTCCCATTTCAGACACGTCCCCTGTACGATTGAGGATGATGATGGCGATGATGATGACAACGTTGTGTTCATGTTCGGTCAGTGAGATCTGAGCTTTTCCCCTTTTTTTTTTTAACTCTTCTAACACATTTGTTGTTTTTACTGAACATATTTTATCTTGTACTGAAACAAACCAGTAGAAAAACGCATCAATATTCATAAGTTGAATAAGTTACAAGGCAAAACGTGGATCTCACTCATCACTTTGAGGATTTACTGCATTTTATAGACTTTAAATTTCAATATTTGAGACGTTCAGTTGGGCAAACGACTTTTTTGGAGTTTTTTAGAATAAAAAAAAAACATGAGAGAACTTTTAATAAGACTGAAGCACGTCGATCTTCATTCTCTGTTTAAATCTGGAGGAGGACGTTTGTGTGAAAGTTTCCAGAAACTGAAACGTAGTGAACTTCGAAGGGCACTTTGAAGGGGACACGTGGTCTGGAATGGGACGCGGCCGATAAATGAGATCTGAGTGACTGAGTGACTGAGTGAGTGACTGAGTGAGTGAGTGAGGAGGGAGTTCAAAGTGTTAAAGGAGATGAATATTCAGAATGGATCGAAGCCAGACGTTGTTTTCTTTCTTTAAGGTTTTTATGATGTTGGACTGAGGAGGACAGGGAAGGGCGCGAACAGCAGGTGGACCAGAGCCAAGAGCTTCCTGATGGACGAGCTCAAGTTTTAGTTAGGGAGGGGGTGGGGAGGGAGGGACGGAGGGGGGGTCAGCAGCTGCTAGATAATAAAAGATTAAGCTGTTTGTCTGTAGTTTTCCATCAGCCACTCGTCTTTCTTTCTTTCTTTTTCATCGTTGTGTTGATCAGACCTGCTCCATCCCGTCTCACCGGTGTACAAACCACCTGACTCTTAACGTCATCCGCTGTGTATTATAGTAAATAAAACTGATTTTCAGAAATGAAAAACTCTAAAACAAGGTTCTTTTCTTTTCTTCTTTTTTCTTTTCTCTCCATAATGTTTCCAAATAAAAGTTTCTTTTTTCCAAATCTGCTGAGTCATGTGTTTTTCTTTCTTCCAACTCTGGATAAGATTGTCACCTGTGTCGTATGAGGACTGTCTGCACTCAGGTAAAATGAGGACACGATGAACACAGACTGACTGGAAAGAGGCGTGGCTTCAACATCAATATTTTTTATTTATTAGCAATAAAGAAATGAAATTAAAACGACATTCAGCTTGTTTTAACCCTCCCTGAGTCTGGTGTGTTTCAGCTCCACTGGGCAGCAGCTCTGACTGACTGTGAGGAAACGTCGCCACCTGGTGTTTGTCAGCCTGAACTGCAGGAGAGGACAGCAGGACTTCCTGAACCATGTCCAGTTAAACAGAAGAGAAAAGTGAAGAGAGGCAGCAGGAGGACAGGTGCAGCTCAACAGGTTCAACTCACTGACTTTTCCCTTTAAGAACTAAACAACATTATAAACATGATCATCCTCTTTATCTCTAACTGCTCTGCTCCACTGTCACTGACACCTTCACTGGTAACAGCTGCACTGGGAGGAGATCAACAGTGTCTATATATGGAACCATCTTGTGAGTGAAAGTGTGTGTGAAGGTGTGTATGTGTGTGTTAGTATCAGGATCAGAGAACGACAGTTTTCCTCTGTTCAAGTCCAGATTCACTCTGATCCTCTGGAGCTTCTTCTGCACTGAGAGAAAAGTGTTTGGACCTGATGGTGAATGAGCTGAGTATTTACCTTCATAGAACCATATTATCCATGATCCAGACCCTATGTTGTTTCCCTTCCTCTGCACAGACTCTGTTAACACACCCAGTGCCCAGCTTGTATTGTCTCCAACCTGGACATCCCAGCTGTGAGTCCCTGAGTTAAAACCCTCAGAGCCCAGGACAGAGAAGAAAGAATCAAACCTCTCTGGATTGTCAGGAAGCTGCTGTTTGTCTCCTTGTCTCACGCTGGTCAGGTCTTCAGACAGGATGAGTCCTGGATGAGCAGTGTTTGGGTCCAGAAGCACAGGACTGTAGGAGACCATGTCCTTCATCTTGTTCCAGATGTTGAAGGTCAGGTTGCCCAGGTGTTTGGCCTGGTCTATCAGAGCTCCTGAGTCCAGCTGTGGATCCTCCAGCAGGGGGCGCTGCTGGACTCTTTCCACTGCAGCCTTGTAGTTGAGCAGGAATGAGACGTCTTCAGCTCTCAGCTGCTCCTCTGTGGCTCTGACTGTGTGTGAAAGAGCTGCTATCTCGCTGCTCAGAGCCTCCATCTTCTCCTTCATCCTCTGACTCTTCTGCTCCTCTTCCTCCCTCAGTGCAGCCATCCTGGCCTCCTCTTCCTCTTGTAGAAACTGGTGAAGCTTCTTAAACTGCTCCTTAATCTGCCTCTGTGTGTGTTGGGCCTGGACCTTAATGTGTTGTGCTGTTTGATCAAACTTCACTTGAACTTCTTCAAAACCCTTTAACTTCTTCTTTAAGGGCTCCAGAGTTTCCTCAAGTTCCTTCTTGAGTTGTGAAGCAGCTTCATCGATGGGTCTGAATCTGTGGTTGGTGTGGTTTTTTGAATCTCTGCAGATGAGACACACTGGCTGCTGATGGTCCAGACAGAAGAGTTTGAGTTCCTCAAAGTGCAGACTGCAGAGAGCCTCTGAAGATCTCTGCTCTCTCTGCTGTAAGAAGCTCTCACACAGGTTCTTCAACACCAGACTAATGGGTGGATTTTCTCTTGAAGATCTTCTCTTACAGACTGGACACAGTGGATCTTGTTTCTGTTTCCACCAGCTCTTCAGACAGTCTTTACAGAAGCTGTGGCTGCAGGACAGAACAACAGGATCTCTGAAGACCTCCTGACAGACCGGACAGCTGAGATCCTCCTCTGGTCTGGAAGCCATTTAGTGTGTGAGTGAAGCTGAAAACACAGCAGACAGGAAGTAGAGTCAGTCATGGCTCCCCTCCCTCCTCTACTGACTTGACTGAAGTTTACTGTGACTCTGAGTCCAGGTTTTAGTCAAACTCACCTTCAGTGTGTGGAGTGTCAGCAGGTTGAAGCAGCAGTGTTGGAGCTGGACTCACTCACAGGAAGTTGGTAGTTTGGTCTGAAGCTCAATCTGATCGTCTCTTCTTCAGTCTGCGTCTCTGCGACTGACGAGGAAGTGCAGCAGTTTCCTGGGTTGAGTCATGTGTCATGTGAGGGGGCGGAGCTTTGTCAAACTGAAACTTAAGCTGGATGATGCAGCAGCTCAGTTTAGTTTCTGTTTGTGATCTGATTCCTGTCAGATAAATGTGCTGCAGTGAATATCAGTCACAGAGATGTGGAGCAGAAACATGAAGAGCTGTGACAAGAAAAGTATCAGGACTTTAAACTTGCAGGACTGGAGTAAACGTGTTCTGCGACTGATGAGGAAGTGCAGCAGTTTCCCAGTTTATTGTGAGTGAGGGGGCAGAGCTTGAAAAACTGGCTGAATAAGGATGTGGCAGCTATCAGTACAGCTGCAGACATTGGCTGGAACAGTTGGACCAAAAGGAAGTGAAGAGTCAACAGTTCAGTCATCACCTTACACTCAAAGCCAAGAATCAGACTCAGAGTGGTTTTATTGTCATTCATAGCACTTTGCATGATAGGAACCAAACACAGCTTCCTAGGTAGATGTGTTCCTACTAAAATAAGATACAATAGACAATAGATTGATCTAATAATAATTCAAATTCCAAACGGTTTCCTGGTTTATCTCCACTGAGTCAGGTGAGGGGGCGGAGCCTGGTCAAATGTTATGACAAAGGCTGCTGGAGTTGTGATACGTTTCTGCACAAACATAGCGCAGCAGCTTTATTTTATTCCTGCCTGTAAAATTTAACTTGTAACATCAGAATAAACTAAATCTGATGAATCTGGTGCAGTAAAAGATAAAACATCAGTAATATACGGACGAGGAACACAAAGTGGTGTGAGACTTCAATCTTAGGCTACAGGACTTAATGCAATGTACTGTTACTTCCTACACTGATGAAATAATTAGTCTCTCTTTGTCTGCAGAGCCCCCCCCCCCCCCCTCCTCCCTCCGACTGTACTTTGGTTTTGGCTTTGTTTTGTTGTGCACGGGGACGTTTCCGGGCGGAAAGTCGGTGTTTCCTCTCCAGCCAATGACAGAGCAGGTGAAGTTCCGTGCAGCGCGAGCAGGAGGGCTGCTAGCCCATGCTAGCCCCGCTAGCTGTCCCGGCTGCTGGCGAGTGCTAGCGGCGGATGCTATTCGCGGGTGAGCAGTGTGGGACACTGTGCTCTTCAGGCTCCACAAACCTTTTGGCTTCATAGCTCATTCTCCTCCTGCCATGTCGCGCGCTTCCCGCCAGTGGAGTCAAAGGCCCTCGTGCTCAGGCTGGAATATTTCAACGTCCGACCGGTTGGAGAACTACATTTCCCAAGTGACATTGCGGTAAGAAACGCCCAATCACAGCCAACGTTATGTCACGTGCACCACAGACGTACGGGAGATAAATTTACGCTCAGAAAGAAAAACCTCGACACAAGATAGACGGACACGTTAACTATGTTTACAACCGACAACATACCTGGAAAAATGGGGAGAAATAATCACAGAGTGTTGCCATGGTGATGCCTCAGCAACAACTTTAATGAGTAAAATACAGCAAGTTCCCCCTTAGTAGGTGAGTGAAGACAAAAGCAATCAATCTCAGAAGGCCAGAGTAAGACCTCTGTGGTGATAACAGATAAACCCTGCTGCTACTTACTTTTATCAATGAACAACAATGTGAATGATAAAGAATAAAAACCTGTAGTAGTTTTTGTTAACCACCCAAACTGTTTTCCACATTTTACTCCATCCCAATTTAATTATTTTTATAAATGTATGTATTTATGAATGTATTTATCTTTTTCACTGCAAAGACTTTTACCAAGTACTGATACTACTGATATTCACTGACTTTTCCCTTTAAGAACTAAACAACATTATAAACATGATCATCCTCTTTATCTCTAACTGCTCTGCTCCACTGTCACTGACACCTTCACTGGTAACAGCTGCACTGGGAGGAGATCATCAGTGTAAATGAATGGAAACATCTTGTGAGTGAAAGTGTGTGTGAAGGTGTGTATGTGTGTGTTAGTATCAGGATCAGAGAACGACAGTTTTCCTCTGTTCAAGTCCAGATTCACTCTGATCCTCTGGAGCTTCTTCTGCACTGAGAGAACAGTGACTGGATCTGATGGTGAATGAGCTGAGTATTTACCTTCATTATACAATATTGTCCATAATCCAGACTCTATCTTGTTTCCCTTCCTCTGCACAGACTCTGTTAACACACCCAGTATCCAGAATGTATTGTCACCAAACTTGACATCCCAGCTGTGAGTCCCTGAGTTAAAACCCTCAGAGCCCAGGACAGAGCAGAAAGAATCAAACCTCTCTGGATTGTCAGGAAGCTGCTGTTTGTCTCCTCGTCTCACACTGGTCAGATCTTCAGACAGGATTAGTTTTGGATGAGCAGTTTTTGGGTCCAGAAGCACAGGACTGTAGGAGACCATGTCCTTCATCTTGTTCCAGATGTTGAAGGTCAGGTTGCCCAGGTGTTTGGCCTGGTCTATCAGAGCTCCTGAGTCCAGCTGTGGATCCTCCAGCAGGGGGCGCTGCTGGACTCTTTCCACTGCAGCCTTGTAGTTGAGCAGGAATGAGACGTCTTCAGCTCTCAGCTGCTCCTCTGTGGCTCTGACTGTGTGTGAAAGAGCTGCTATCTCTCTGCTTAGAGCCTCGATCTTCTCCTTCATCCTCTGGCTCTTCTGGTCCTCTTCCTCCCTCAGTGCAGCCATCCTGGCCTCCTCTTCCTCTTGTAGAAACTGGTGAAGCTTCTTAAACTGCTCCTTAATCTGCCTCTCTGTGTGTCGGGCCTGGACCTTAATGTGTTCTGCTGTTTGATCCAACTTCACTTGAACTCTTTTAAAACCCTTTAACTTCTTCTTTAAGGGCTTCAGAGTTTCCTTAAGTTCCTTCTTGAGTTGTGAAGCAGCTTCATCGATGGGTCTGAATCTGTGGTTGGTGTGTTTTTCTGAATCTCTGCAGATGAGACACACTGGCTGCTGATGGTCCAGACAGAAGAGTTTGAGTTTCTCAGAGTGCAGACTGCAGAGAGCCTCTGAAGATCTCTGCTCTCTCTGCTGTAAGAAGCTCTCACACAGGTTCTTCAACGCCAGGTTACGAGGTGGTTCTGGCTTTGAAGATCTTCTCTTACAGACCGGACACAGTTGATCTTGTTTCTGTCTCCACCAGCTCTTCAGACAGTCTTTACAGAAGCTGTGGCTGCAGGACAGAAGAACAGGATCTCTGAAGACCTCCTGACAGACCGGACAGCAGAGATCCTCCTCTGGTCTGGAAGCCATTTAGTCTGTGAGTGAAGCTGAAAACACAGCAGACAGGAAGTAGAGTCAGTCATGGCTCCCCTCCCTCCTCTACTGACTTGACTGAAGTTTACTGTGACTCTGAGTCCAGGTTTTAGTCAAACTCACCTTCAGTGTGTGGAGTGTCAGCAGGTTGAAGCAGCAATGTTAGAGCTGGACTCACTCACAGGAAGTTGGTAGTTTGATCCGAAGCTCAATCTGATCGTCTCTTCTTCAGTCTGCGTCTCTGCGACTGACGAGGAACAGACTGTTTTCTGGTTTATCTCAGGTGAGCCAGGTGAGGGGGCGGAGCTTTGTCAAAAATATAAAACAGGTTGAGTTTCATTCCAGAGTTTTGATTCAGCAGCAGCAGCTCAGTTTAGTTTCTGTTTGTGATCTGATTCCTGTCAGATAAATGTGCTGCAGTGAATATCAGTCACAGAGATGTGGAGCAGAAACATGAAGAGCTGTGACAAGAAAAGTATCAGGACTTTAAACTTGCAGGACTGGAGTAAACGTGTTCTGCGACTGACGAGGAAGTGCAGCAGTTTCCCAGTTTATTGTGAGTGAGGGGGCGGAGCTTGAAAAACTGACCGAATAAGGATGTGGCAGCTATCAGTACAGCTGCAGACATTGGCTGGAACAGTTGGACCAAAAGGAAGTGAAGAGCCAACAGTTCAGTCATCACCTTACACTCAAAGCCAAGAATCAGACTCAGAGTGGTTTTATTGTCATTCATAGCACTTTGCATGATAGGAACCAAACACAGCTTCCTAGGTAGGTGTGTTCCTACTAAAATAAGATACAGTAGACAATAGATTGATCTAATAATAATTGAAATTCCAAACGGTTTCCTGGTTTATCTCCACTGAGTCAGGTGAGGGGGCGGAGCCTGGTCAAATGTTATGACAAAGGCTGCTGGAGTTGTGATACGTTTCTGCACAAACATAGCGCAGCAGCTTTATTTTATTCCTGCCTGTAAAATTTTACTTGTAACATCAGAATAAACTAAATCTGATGAATCTGGTGCAGTAAAAGATAAAACATCAGTAATATACGGACGAGGAACACAAAGTGGTGTGAGACTTCAATCTTAGGCTACAGGACTTAATGCAATGTACTGTTACTTCCTACACTGATGAAATAATTAGTCTCTCTTTGTCTGCATAATAAACTGCATAATATTTACCTTCACAGAACAATATTCTCCATAATCCAGACCATATGTTGTTTCCCTTCCTCTGCACAGACTCTGTTAACACACCCACTGTCCACCTTGTATTGTCTCCAACCTGGACATCCCAGCTGTGAGTCCCTGAGTTAAAACCCCCAGAGCCCAGGACAGAGCAGAAATAATCAATCCTCTCTGGATTGTCAGGAAGCTGCTCTTCTTCTCCTCGTCTCACACTGGTCAGATCTTCAGACAGGATGAGTTCTGGACCAGCAGTGTTTGGGTCCAGAACCACAGGACTGTAGGAGACCATGTCCTTCATCTTGTTCCAGATGTTGAAGGTCAGGTTGCCCAGGTGTTTGGCCTGGTCTATCAGAGCTCCTGAGTCCAGTTGTGGATCCTCCAGCAGGGGGCGCTGCTGGACTCTTTCCACTGCAGCCTTGTAGTTGAGCAGGAATGTCATGTGAGGGGGCCGCGCTTTGTCAAACTGAAACTTAAGCAGGATGATGCAGCAGCTCAGTTTAGTTTCTGTTTGTGATCTGATTCCTGTCAGATAAATGTGCTGCAGTGGTAATTAAACTGAAAACTTTATTGGTATACATTCAATTTAAAAATATGTTACAGCTAAAGCTCCTACAAGGAACTTTCAGTTGGTGCTGATTCTGGCGACCCTTGTGGACAAGTAACAACTCAATGCTAATTTGTACCCTCCTCAAATGTGCCATCTCCGGTCTTAGTCCCGTACATCGTTTGGTCGTCCAGTCGGCCGACCCGTCCACTGCCTCCCGAAGGTAAAGAGTTACACTATTCAGAAACAGCTGATCTTCCCACCGATGGCCTCATTTGCTGTTGTACGTCACAGAGAGACATCAGCAGGAACCAGAGACTTTTGCATATCCAGTTAAAAGTTCCTTGTAGGGGCTTTAACATTTAATATTTAAGTTGCATTATGGCACAAATTTAAGTTCAAATATAAAATAATGTTCTTTAAACCCACAGGGGGAGTTTGTCTTGTTGCAGCAGCAGCAGGACGTAGATGAGGACAGTTATCAAGTAGAGTGAGAGAGAAAATCAACAATATTTACATCATTATTCTGGTTACCTGATGTTTGATAATGGAGTGTGGTTTTACACATGGACCTTGTTCCTGTTGCAGGTTTTACTCTCAGAATAAACTAAGATTCAGTTCTAATGTTGTTTGTGTTTAAGTGACGGCAGCAGCTCTGACTGACTGTGAGGAAACATCGCTGGCTGGTGTTTGTCAGCCTGAACTGCAGGAGAGGACAGCAGGACTCCCTCCGACTTTGAGAGCTTCTGGAAAAAGCTGCGAGAAAAGGTGAGGAAAAAAAAAGCTTCACTCTGTCCTGGACTCTGCAGGAGTCCAGAGGGTCTTTTATGTGTCTGTCTCCAAGAGCTTAATTAAGTCCATGAGGTCTAATATGAACCATGTCCAGCTCCACTGGTCCAGTTACACAGAAGAGAAAAGTGAAGAGAGAATAAGGAGGCAGCAGGAGGACAGGTGCAGCTCAACAGGTTCAACTCACTGACTTTTCCCTTTAAGAATTAAACAACATTATAAACATGATCATCCTCTTTATCTCTAACTGCTCTGCTCCACTGTCACTGACACCTTCACTGGTAACAGCTGCACTGGGAGGAGATCAACAGTGTCTATATATGGAAACATCTTGTGAGTGAAAGTGTGTGTGAAGGTGTGTATGTGTGTGTTAGTATCAGGATCAGAGAACGACAGTTTTCCTCTGTTCAAGTCCAGATTCACTCTGATCCTCTGGAGCTTCTTCTGAACTGGGAGATCGATGTCTGGAGCTGATGGTGAACGAGCTGAGTATTCACCTTCATCAAACAATATTCCCCATAATCCAGACTCTATCTTGTTTCCCTTCCTCTACACAGACTCTGTTAACACACCCAGAATCCAGTCTGGATTGTCTCCAACCTGGACAACCCAGCTGTGAGTCCCTGAGTTAAAACCCTCAGAGCCCAGGACAGACCAGAAATAACCAAACCTCTCTGGATTGTCAGGAAGCTGCTGTTCTTCTCCTTCTCTCACACTGGTCAGGTCTTCAGACAGGATGAGTCCTGGATGAGCAGTGTTTGGGTCCAGAAGCACAGGACTGTAGGAGACCATGTCCTTCATCTTGTTCCAGATGTCGAAGGTCAGGTTGCCCAGGTGTTTGGCCTGGTCTATCAGAGCTCCTGAGTCCAGCTGTGGATCCTCCAGCAGGGGGTGCTGCTGGACTCTTTCCACTGCAGCCTTGAAGTTGAGCAGGAATGAGACGTCTTCAGCTCTCAGCTGCTCCTCTGTGGCTCTGACTGTGTGTGAAAGAGCTGCTATCTCGCTGCTCAGAGCCTCCATCTTCTCCTTCATCCTCTGAGTCTTCTGCTCCTCTTCCTCCCTCAGTCCAGCCATCCTGGCCTCCTCTTCCTCTTGTAGAAACTGGTGAAGCTTCTTAAACTGCTCCTTAATCTGCCTCTCTGTGTGTCGGGCCTGGACCTTAATGTGTTGTGCTGTTTGATCAAACTTCACTTGAACTTCTTCAAAACCCTTTAACTTCTTCTTTAAGGACTCCAGAGTTTCCTCAAGTTCCTTCTTGAGTTGTGAAGCAGCTTCATCGATGGGTCTGAATCTGTGGTTGGTGTGGTTTTCTGAATCTCTGCAGATGAGACACACTGGCTGCTGATGGTCCAGACAGAAGAGTTTGAGTTCCTCAGAGTGCAGACTGCAGAGAGCCTCTGAAGATCTCTGCTCTCTCTGCTGTAAGAAGCTCTCACACAGGTCCTTCAATGTCAGGTTAATAGGTGGTTCTTCTGTTGAAGATCTTCTCTTACAGACTGGACACAGTTGATCTTGTTCCTCTCTCCACCAGCTCTTCAGACAGTCTTTACAGAAACCATGGCTGCAGGACAGTACAACAGGATCTCTGAAGACCTCCTGACAGACCTGACAGCAGAGATCCTCCTCTGGTCTGGAAGCCATTTAGTGTGTGAGTGAAGCTGAAAACACAGCAGACAGGAAGTAGAGTCAGTCATGGCTCCCCTCCCTCCTCTACTGACTTGACTGAAGTTTACTGTGACTCTGAGTCCAGGTTTTAGTCAAACTCACCTTCAGTGTGTGGAGTGTCAGCAGGTTGAAGCAGCAGTGTTGGAGCTGGACTCACTCACAGGAAGTTGGTAGTTTGGTCTGAGGCTCAATCTGATCGTCTCTTCTTCAGTCTGTGACTCTGAGACTGATGAGAAATGCAACAGTTTCCTGATTCATCTCTTGTGAGTGGACAGTGGTGGGGCTTAAAAACTGACTGAACAGGATGTGGCATCATTTGTTTCAGTTCTGATGCAGCTGTGGGTTGAATGAGGTGGAGCATTTGAACCAAAAGGAAGTGGAGAGTCATCAGTTTGGTTATGAGCTTACACTCAAAGCCAAGAGTTTATGGGCAGCACAGATACTGTGTAGACCTGGGTTTCGATTGTCAGGTTCTGCTTTGTGTGTAGTCTTATAGGAAAAGAAGCAGTCCTGGTTTAGGGCTTAGAAATCAACACATTCTGCCAACAATATTCTTCAGGCAAAAACTATTAAGAGTATATTTGTAAAAAAAAAAAAAAGAAAAGAAAAGAAAAGAAAAAACTCAAAGTTGCTTCAATATGAATTCCAACAATAACAGAACCACAAATAACCGTTGTTCTTGTAAAGATGCAGAGTCGTCATAGTGTTCTGAGTGATGGTCTACAGTGCTGTGGAAAACTATTTGCCCCCTTCCAGAGTTCTAGTTTTTTTAGGTATTTGTCACACTTCAAGGTTTAAGATCATGAAACAATGTTAAACAGAGATAACCCAAGTAAATATGCAATGTAGCTTTTAAGTGATGATTTCATTTATTAAGGGAAAAAAGCTATCCAGACCTACCTGGCCCTATGTGAAAAAGGAATCCCCCACCCCTTGTTAAATCGTGAACTAACTGTGATAAACCACATTTTTGGAAAGCTGAGTTTAGTTTCACTATCTACACCTAGGCGTGATCACTGCCAGACCTGTTGAATCAAGAAGTCACCTCAGTTCTGTTCTGTCTGACAAAGTGAAGTAGCCTCAAAGATCTCAAGAAGCATCACATCATGCTGCCACATAAAGAAATCCAAGAGCAGATGAAAAAACAAAATCATTGACATTTATCAGTCTGGGAAGGGTTACAAAGCCATTTCTAAAGCTTTGGGACTTCAATGAACCACGATGTGAGCCATTATCCAGGAGCCCAGAGGGTTTTTACATGTCTGTGTCCATGAGGTCTAATATGAACCATGTGCAGCTCCACTGGTCCAGTCCAACAGAAGAGTAAAGTGAAGAGAGCAGGAAAAAGTAATGAGACAGCAGGAGGACAGGTGCAGTTTATTCACTCTAACTACTCTGCTCCACTATCACTGACACCTTCGCTGGTAACAGCTTAATGGGAGTTTATCAATGGAGTCAATATATGGAACCATCCTCTGAGTGAAAGTGTGTGTGAAGGTGTGTATGTGTGTGTTAGTATCAGGATCAGAGAACGACAGTTTTCCTCTGTTCAAGTCCAGATTCACTCTGATCCTCTGGAGCTTCTTCTGGATTGAGAGAACAGCGAAAGGAGCTGATGGTGAATGAGCTGAGTATTTACCGTCATATAACGATATTGTCCATGATCCAGACTGTATGTTTTTTCCCTTCCTCTGCACAGGCTCTGGTAACACACCCACCGTCCACCATGTATTGTCTCCAACCTGGACATCCCAGCTGTGAGTCCCTGAGTTAAAACCCTCAGAGCCCAGGACAGAGAAGAAATAACCAAACCTCTCTAGATTGTCAGGAAGCTGCTGTTTGTCTCCTCGTCTCACGCTGGTCAGATCTTCAGACAGGATGAGTTCTGGATGAGCAGTGTTTGGGTCCAGAAGCACAGGACTGTAGGAGACCATGTCCTTCATCTTGTTCCAGATGTTGAAGGTCAGGTTGCCCAGGTGTTTGGCCTGGTCTATCAGAGCTCCTGAGTCCAGCTGTGGATCCTCCAGCAGGGGGCGCTGCTGGACTCTTTCTACTGCAGCCTTGTAGTTGAGCAGGAATGAGACGTCTTCAGCTCTCAGCTGCTCCTCTGTGGCTCTGACTGTGTGTGAAAGAGCTGCTATCTCTCTGCTCAGAGCCTCCATCTTCTCCTTCATCTTCTGACTCTTCTGCTCCTCTTCCTCCCTCAGTGCAGCCATCCTGGCCTCCTCTTCCTCTTGTAGAAACTGGTGAAGCTTCTTAAACTGCTCCTTAATCTGCCTCTCTGTGTGTCGGGCCTGGACCTTAATGTGTTGTGCTGTTTGATCAAATTTCACCTGAACTTCTTCAAAACCCTTTAACTTCTTCTTTAAGGACTCCAGAGTTTCCTCAAGTTCCTTCTTGAGTTGTGAAGCAGCTTCATCGATGGGTCTGAATCCGTGGTTGGTGTGTTTTTCTGAATCTCTGCAGATGTGACACACTGGCTGCTGATGGTCCAGACAGAAGAGTTTGAGTTCCTCATAGTGCAGACTGCAGAGAGCCTCTGAAGATCTCTGCTCTCTCTGCTGTAAGAAGCTCTCACACAGGTTCTTCAACGCCAGGTTACAGGGTGGTTCTGACTTTGAAGATCTTCTCTTACAGACTGGACACAGTTGATCTTGTTTCTGTCTCCACCAGCTCTTCAGACAGTC
The DNA here is from genome assembly GCA_021432705.1 of Caranx ignobilis. Lineage (NCBI taxonomy): Eukaryota > Metazoa > Chordata > Actinopteri > Carangiformes > Carangidae > Caranx > Caranx ignobilis. The sequence goes on from JAFHLA010000022.1 coordinate 1,065,351, forward strand.
TTTACAGAAGCTGTGGCTACAGGACAGAACAACAGGATCTCTGAAGACCTCCTGACAGACCTGACAGCAGAGATCCTCCTCTGGTCTGGAAGCCATTTAGTGCGTGAGTGAAGCTGAAAACACAGCAGACAGGAAGTAGAGTCAGTCATGGCTCCCCTCCCTCCTCTACTGACTTGACTGAAGTTTACTGTGACTCTGAGTCCCGGTTTTAGTCAAACTCACCTTCAGTGTGTGGAGTGTCAGCAGGTTGAAGCAGCAGTGTTGGAGCTGGACTCACTCACAGGAAGTTGGTAGTTGGTCTGAAGCTCAATCTGATTGTCTCTTCTTCAGTCTGCGTCTCTGGGACTGACGAGGAACAGACTGTTTTTTGGTTTATCTCAGGTGAGCCAGGCTAGAGGGCAGAGCTTTGTCAAAAATATTAAACAGGTTGAGTTTCATTCCAGAGTTTTGATTCAGCAGCAGCAGCTCAGTTTAGTTTCTGTTTGTGATCTGATTCCTGTCAGATAAATGTGCTGCAGTGAAGTTCCAGTGGTTCGTCAGTAGGTGGTGCTGTTGTTCAGGTTTGAAAGAGCGACTCTCAGAGAAACAGAGACAGTGGAAGTTCGTTTTGGACCCTGGACTGATAATTCAAAGGGACATCGGAGAGAATCTGATTTACACTGGCTTTTTTTTTTAATGTTATTTATTTAAATAACTTTATTTAAACGCTTCCTCCACAGAAACACAGTGAACAGGATTGAAATGTAAACTGAGATAAAACTAGTATTTTCTTTGTTGGATCACACTTTTAGACTGATGTGATCTGAAGCTCAATCTGATCGTCTCTTCTTTAAAAATAGATTAAAATAGTTCCCAGGTGTCTTAAAGACATGTCTGTCACATGCTTCGGTCAAAACACCCCAAGGATCAAACATCACAGCTCTTTTCATCCACTCAAAACAGCCCTGTTCAGAACGGCTGCTTTCAGTGCCTGTCTCTTTAAATGTAAATGAACCACTGCTCACATTGTCTGACAACCAAGGGAACGGCTCAAAAACCACATGGATTTCAACCTGTGGAAATAAATCAAATTTCCAATCAATAACAGTTCCTAATGTAAAGATGTGTGACGCTAAGTCAAGACAATATTAAAAATCAGTGAGAACTAAACACAGCAGACAGGAAGTCCAGTCAGTCATGGCTCAGACTAACAACTGAAAAAGACTTTCAGATGTGTTTCACATGGAATAAAGAGACACGGTTTCATCCATCAATAATCAGTTTTAATCAACAATGGGAAGAGACTAAAATAAAGACATTAAACATTTTTACATTATTTTTACTAAACATCTTGTGCTAATTAAACAGAAAACTTTATTGGTATACATTCAGTTTAACAATATGTTACAGTGAACCTTTAATATTTAAGTTGCATTATGACACAAATTTAAGTTCAAATGTAAAATAATGTTCTTTAAACCCACAGGGGGAGTTTGTCTTGTTGCAGCAGCAGCAGGACGTAGATGAGGGCAGTTATCAAGTAGAGTGAGAGAGAAAATCAACAATATTTACATCATTATTCTGGTTACCTGATGTTTGATAATGGAGTGTGGTTTTACACATGGACCTTGTTCCTGTTGCAGGTTTTACTCTCAGAATAAACTAAGATTCAGTTCTAATGTTGTTTGTGTTTAAGTGACGGCAGCAGCTCTGACTGACTGTGAGGAAACATCGCTGGCTGGTGTTTGTCAGCCTGAACTGCAGGAGAGGACAGCAGGACTCCCTCCGACTTTGAGAGCTTCTGGAAAAAGCTGCGAGAAAAGGTGAGGAAAAAAACAGCTTCACTCTGTCCTGGACTCTGCAGGAGTCCAGAGGGTTTTTTATGTGTCTGTCTCCAAGAGCTTAATTAAGTCCATGAGGTCTAATATGAACCATGTCCAGCTCCACTGGTCCAGATACACGGAAGAGAAAAGTGAAGAGAGAATAAGGAGGCAGCAGGAGGACAGGTGCAGCTCAACAGGTTCAACTCACTGACTTTTCCCTTTAAGAACTAAACAACATTATAAACATGATCATCCTCTTTATCTCTAACTGCTCTGCTCCACTGTCACTGACACCTTCACTGGTAACAGCTGCACTGGGAGGTTATCGACAGTGTAAATGAATGGCTCCCCGTAGCTATCACAGCAGTTAGCTGCCCAGCTGACTAATATGGGTATGTGTGTGACTGAGCATGCGCGGCTGAGGGTCCCCCTGTCCGAGGTTCTGGGTTAGCCTGGCTGTAGTCTCTGCTGAGTCCGGCCCGGCCAGCGTGGCTCACTTGCTATTCTCACCGGGGCCAGCGGCTGTGGCCAGCTGCCCCCGCCCCCCTGATTCCTGCTCTGTACCGTGTGCCCCAGTGTTTGAACGGGTGGCTGAGTGTCTCTGCTGAGTCCGGCCCGGTCAGCGTGGCTCACTTACTATTCTCACCGGGGGCCAGCGGCTGTGGACAGTTGCCCCCGCCCCCCTGCTTCCTGCTCTGTACAGTGTGCCCCAGTGTTTGAACGGGTGGCTGAGTGTCTCTGCTGAGTACGGCCCGGTCAGCGTGGCTCACTTACTATTCTCACCGGGGGCCAGCGGCTGTGGCCAGCTGCCCCCGCCCCCCTGATTCCTGCTCTGTACAGTGTGCCCCAGTGTTTGAACGGGTGGCTGAGTTTCTCTGCTGAGTCTGGGGCCAGCGGCTGTGGCCAGCTGCCCCCGCCCCCCTGATTCCTGCTCTGTACCATGTGCCCCAGTGTTTGAATGGGTGGCTGAGTGTCTCTGCTGAGTCCGGCCCGGTCAGCGTGGCTCACTTACTATTCTCACCGGGGGCCAGCAGCTGTGGCCAGCTGCCCCCGCCCCCCGATTCCTGCTCTGTACAGTGTGCCCCAGTGTTTGAACGGGTGGCTGAGTGTCTCTGCTGAGTCCGGCCCGGTCAGCGTGGCTCACTTACTATTCTCACCGGGGGCCAGCGGCTGTGGCCAGCTGCCCCCGCCCCCCTGATTCCTGCTCTGTACAGTGTGCCCCAGTGTTTGAACGGGTGGCTGAGTGTCTCTGCTGAGTCCGGCCCGGTCAGCGTGGCTCACTTACTATTCTCACCGGGGGCCAGCGGCTGTGGCCAGCTGCCCCCGCCCCCCTGATTCCTGCTCTGTACAGTGTGCCCCAGTGTTTGAACGGGTGGCTGAGTGTCTCTGCTGAATCCGGCCCGGTCAGCGTGGCTCACTTACTATTCTCACCGGGGGCCAGCGGCTGTGGCCAGTTGCCCCCGCCCCCCTGATTCCTGCTCTGTACAGTGTGCCCCAGTGTTTGAACGGGTGGCTGAGTGTCTCTGCTGAGTACGGCCCGGTCAGCGTGGCTCACTTACTATTCTCACCGGGGGCCAGCGGCTGTGGCCAGCTGCCCCCGCCCCCCTGATTCCTGCTCTGTACCATGTGCCCCAGTGTTTGAACGGGTGGCTGAGTGTCTCTGCTGAGTCCGGCCCGGTCACCATGGCTCACTTACTATTCTCACCGGGGGCCAGCGGCTGTGGCCAGCTGCCCCCGCCCCCCTGATTCCTGCTCTGTACAGTGTGCCCCAGTGTTTGAACAGGTGGCTGAGTTTCTCTGCTGAGTCCGGGGCTAGCGGCTGTGGCCAGCTGCCCCCGCCCCCCTGATTCCTGCTCTGTACAGTGTGCCCCAGTGTTTGAACGGGTGGCTGAGTGTCTCTGCTGAGTCCGGCCCGGTCAGTGTGGCTCACTTACTATTCTCACCGGGGGCCAGCAGCTGTGGCCGGCTGCCCCCGCCCCCCTGATTCCTGCTCTGTACAGTGTGCCCCAGTGTTTGAACGGGTGGCTGAGTGTCTCTGCTGAGTCCGGCCCGGTCAGCGTGGCTCACTTACTATTCTCACCGGGGGCCAGCGGTTGTGGCCAGCTGCCCCCGCCCCCCTGATTCCTGCTCTGTACTCTGTGCCCCAGTGTTTGAACGGGTGGCTGAGTGTCTCTGCTGAGTCCGGCCCGGTCAGTGTGGCTCACTTACTATTCTCACCGGGGGCCAGCGGCTGTGGCCAGCTGCCCCCGCCCCCCTGATTCCTGCTCTGTACAGTGTGCCCCAGTGTTTGAACGGGTGGCTGAGTTTCTCTGCTGAGTCCGGGGCCAGCGGCTGTGGCCAGCTGCCCCCGCCCCCCTTATTCCTGCTCTGTACAGTGTGCCCCAGTGTTTGAACAGGTGGCTGAGTGTCTCTGCTGAGTCCGGCCCGGTCAGCGTGGCTCACTTACTATTCTCACCGGGGGCCAGCGGCTGTGGCCAGCTGCCCCCGCCCCCCTGATTCCTGCTCTGTACAGTGTGCCCCAGTGTTTGAACGGGTGGCTGAGTGTCTCTGCTGAGTACGGCCCGGTCAGCGTGGCTCACTTACTATTCTCACCGGGGGCCAGCGGCTGTGGCCAGCTGCCCCGCGCCCCCTGATTCCTGCTCTGTACCATGTGCCCCAGTGTTTGAACGGGTGGCTGAGTGTCTCTGCTGAGTCCGGCCCGGTCACCATGGCTCACTTACTATTCTCACCGGGGGCCAGCGGCTGTGGCCAGCTGCCCCCGCCCCCCTGATTCCTGCTCTGTACAGTGTGCCCCAGTGTTTGAACAGGTGGCTGAGTTTCTCTGCTGAGTCCGGGGCTAGCGGCTGTGGCCAGCTGCCCCCGCCCCCCTGATTCCTGCTCTGTACAGTGTGCCCCAGTGTTTGAACGGGTGGCTGAGTGTCTCTGCTGAGTCCGGCCCGGTCAGCGTGGCTCACTTACTATTCTCACCGGGGGCCAGCGGTTGTGGCCAGCTGCCCCCGCCCCCCTGATTCCTGCTCTGTACTCTGTGCCCCAGTGTTTGAACGGGTGGCTGAGTGTCTCTGCTGAGTCCGGCCCGGTCAGTGTGGCTCACTTACTATTCTCACCGGGGGCCAGCAGCTGTGGCCAGCTGCCCCCGCCCCCCTGATTCCTGCTCTGTACAGTGTGCCCCAGTGTTTGAACGGGTGGCTGAGTGTCTCTGCTGAGTCCGGCCCGGTCAGCGTGGCTCACTTACTATTCTCACCGGGGGCCAGCGGTTGTGGCCAGCTGCCCCCGCCCCCCTGATTCCTGCTCTGTACTCTGTGCCCCAGTGTTTGAACGGGTGGCTGAGTGTCTCTGCTGAGTCCGGCCCGGTCAGCGTGGCTCACTTACTATTCTCACCGGGGGCCAGCGGCTGTGGCCAGCTGCCCCCGCCCCCCTGATTCCTGCTCTGTACAGTGTGCCCAGTGTTTGAACGGGTGGCTGAGTTTCTCTGCTGAGTCCGGGGCCAGCGGCTGTGGCCAGCTGCCCCCGCCCCCCTTATTCCTGCTCTGTACAGTGTGCCCCAGTGTTTGAACAGGTGGCTGAGTGTCTCTGCTGAGTCCGGCCCGGTCAGCGTGGCTCACTTACTATTCTCACCGGGGGCCAGCGGCTGTGGCCAGGTGCCCCCGCCCCCCTGATTCCTGCTCTGTACAGTGTGCCCCAGTGTTTGAACGGGTGGCTGAGTGTCTCTGCTGAGTCCGGCCCGGTCAGCGTGGCTCACTTACTATTCTCACCGGGGGCCAGCAGCTGTGGCCAGCTGCCCCCGCCCCCCTGATTCCTGCTCTGTACAGTGTGCCCCAGTGTTTGAACGGGTGGCTGAGTGTCTCTGCTGAGTCCGGCCCGGTCAGCGTGGCTCACTTACTATTCTCACCGGGGGCCAGCGGCTGTGGCCAGCTGCCCCCGCCCCCCTGATTCCTGCTCTGTACAGTGTGCCCCAGTGTTTGAACGGGTGGCTGAGTGTCTGCGCTGAGTCCGGCCCAGTCAGCGTGGCTCACTTACTATTCTCACCGGGGGCCAGCGGCTGTGGCCAGCTGCCCCCGCCCCCCTGATTCCTGCTCTGTACCCTGTGCCCCAGTGTTTGAACGGGTGGCTGAGTGTCTCTGCTGAATCCGGCCCGGTCAGCGTGGCTCACTTACTATTCTCACCAGGGGCCAGCGGCTGTGGCCAGCTGCCCCCGCCCCCCTGATTCCTGCTCTGTACAGTGTGCCCCAGTGTTTGAACGGGTGGCTGAGTGTCTGCGCTGAGTCCGGCCCAGTCAGCGTGGCTCACTTACTATTCTCACCGGGAGCCAGCGGCTGTGGCCAGTTGCCCCCGCCCCCCTGATTCCTGCTCTGTACCCTGTGCCCCAGTGTTTGAACGGGTGGCTGAGTGTCTGCGCTGAGTCCGGCCCAGTCAGCGTGGCTCACTTACTATTCTCACCGGGAGCCAGCGGCTGTGGCCAGTTGCCCCCGCCCCCCTGATTCCTGCTCTGTACCCTGTGCCCCAGTGTTTGAACGGGTGGCTGAGTGTCTCTGCTGAGTCCGGCCCGGTCAGCGTGGCTCACTTACTATTCTCACCGGGGGCCAGCGGCTGTGGCCAGCTGCCCCCGCCCCCCTGATTCCTGCTCTGTACAGTGTGCCCCAGTGTTTGAATGGGTGGCTGGGTGTCTCTGCTGAGTCTGACCCGGTCAGCGTGGCTCACTTACTATTCTCACCAGGGGCCAGCGGCTGTGGCCAGCTGCCCCCGCCGCCCTGATTCCTGCTCTGTACAGTGTGCCCCAGTGTTTGAACGGGTGGCTGAGTTTCTCTGCTGAGTCCGGGGCCAGCGGCTGTGGCCAGCTGCCCCCGCCCCCCTTATTCCTGCTCTGTACAGTGTGCCCCAGTGTTTGAACAGGTGGCTGAGTGTCTCTGCTGAGTCCGGCCCGGTCAGCGTGGCTCACTTACTATTCTCACCGGGGGCCAGCGGCTGTGGCCAGCTGCCCCCGCCCCCCTGATTCCTGCTCTGTACAGTGTGCCCCAGTGTTTGAACGGGTGGCTGAGTTTCTCTGCTGAGTCCGGGGCCAGCGGCTGTGGCCAGCTGCCCCCGCCCCCCTTATTCCTGCTCTGTACAGTGTGCCCCAGTGTTTGAACAGGTGGCTGAGTGTCTCTGCTGAGTCCGGCCCGGTCAGCGTGGCTCACTTACTATTCTCACCGGGGGCCAGCGGCTGTGGCCAGCTGCCCCCGCCCCCCTGATTCCTGCTCTGTACAGTGTGCCCCAGTGTTTGAACGGGTGGCTGAGTGTCTGCGCTGAGTCCGGCCCAGTCAGCGTGGCTCACTTACTATTCTCACCGGGAGCCAGCGGCTGTGGCCAGTTGCCCCCGCCCCCCTGATTCCTGCTCTGTACCCTGTGCCCCAGTGTTTGAACGGGTGGCTGAGTGTCTCTGCTGAGTCCGGCCCGGTCAGCGTGGCTCACTTACTTTTCTCACCGGGGGCCAGCGGCTGTGGCCAGCTGCCCCCGCCCCCCTGATTCCTGCTCTGTACAGTGTGCCCCAGTGTTTGAACGGGTGGCTGAGTGTCTCTGCTGAGTCCGGCCCGGTCAGCGTGGCTCACTTACTATTCTCACCGGGAGCCAGCGGCTGTGGCCAGCTGCCCCGCCCCCCTGATTCCTGCTCTGTACAGTGTGCCCCAGTGTTTGAACGGGTGGCTGGGTGTCTCTGCTGAGTCCGGCCCGGTCAGCGTGGCTCACTTACTATTCTCACCGGGGGCCAGCGGCTGTGGCCAGCTGCCCCCGCCCCCCTGATTCCTGCTCTGTACAGTGTGCCCCAGTGTTTGAACGGGTGGCTGAGTGTCTCTGCTGAGTCCGGCCCGGTCAGCGTGGCTCACTTACTATTCTCACCGGGGGCCAGCGGCTGTGGCCAGCTGCCCCCGCCCCCCTGATTCCTGCTCTGTACAGTGTGCCCCAGTGTTTGAACGGGTGGCTGAGTGTCTGCGCTGAGTCCGGCCCAGTCAGTGTGGCTCACTTACTATTCTCACCGGGAGCCAGCGGCTGTGGCCAGTTGCCCCCGCCCCCCTGATTCCTTCTCTGTACCCTGTGCCCCAGTGTTTGAACGGGTGGCTGAGTGTCTGCGCTGAGTCCGGCCCAGTCAGCGTGGCTCACTTACTATTCTCACCGGGAGCCAGCGGCTGTGGCCAGTTGCCCCCGCCCCCCTGATTCCTGCTCTGTACCCTGTGCCCCAGTGTTTGAACGGGTGGCTGAGTGTCTCTGCTGAGTCCGGCCCGGTCAGCGTGGCTCACTTACTTTTCTCACCGGGGGCCAGCGGCTGTGGCCAGCTGCCCCCGCCCCCCTGATTCCTGCTCTGTACAGTGTGCCCCAGTGTTTGAACGGGTGGCTGAGTGTCTCTGCTGAGTCCGGCCCGGTCAGCGTGGCTCACTTACTATTCTCACCGGGAGCCAGCGGCTGTGGCCAGCTGCCCCCGCCCCCCTGATTCCTGCTCTGTACAGTGTGCCCCAGTGTTTGAACGGGTGGCTGGGTGTCTCTGCTGAGTCCGGCCCGGTCAGCGTGGCTCACTTACTATTCTCACCGGGGCCAGCGGCTGTGGCCAGCTGCCCCCGCCCCCCTGATTTCTGCTCTGTACAGTGTGCCCCAGTGTTTGAACGGGTGGCTGAGTGTCTCTGCTGAGTCCGGCCCGGTCAGCGTGGCTCACTTACTATTCTCACCGGGGGCCAGCGGTTGTGGCCAGCTGCCCCCGCCCCCCTGATTCCTGCTCTGTACAGTGTGCCCCAGTGTTTGAACGCGTGGCTGAGTGTCTCTGCTGAGTCCGGCCCGGTCAGCGTGGCTCACTTACTTTTCTCACCGGGGGCCAGCGGCTGTGGCCAGCTGCCCCCGCCCCCCTGATTCCTGCTCTGTACAGTGTGCCCCAGTGTTTGAACGGGTGGCTGAGTATCTCTGCTGAGTCCGGGGCCAGCGGCTGTGGCCAGCTGCCCCCGCCCCCCTGATTCCTGCTCTGTACAGTGTGCCCCAGTGTTTGAACGGGTGGCTGAGTGTCTCTGCTGAGTCCGGCCCGGTCAGCGTGGCTCACTTACTATTCTCACCGGGGGCCAGCGGCTGTGGCCAGCTGCCCCCGCCCCCCTGATTCCTGCTCTGTACAGTGTGCCCCAGTGTTTGAATGGGTGGCTGAGTTTCTCTGCTGAGTCTGGGGCCAGCGGCTGTGGCCAGCTGCCCCCGCCCCCTGATTCCTGCTCTGTACAGTGTGCCCCAGTGTTTGAACGGGTGGCTGAGTGTCTCTGCTGAGTCCGGCCCGGTCAGCGTGGCTCACTTACTATTCTCACCGGGGGCCAGCGGCTGTGGCCAGCTGCCCCCGCCCCCCTGATTCCTGCTCTGTACCCTGTGCCCCAGTGTTTGAACGCGTGGCTGAGTGTCTCTGCTGAGTCCGGCCCGGTCAGCGTGGCTCACTTACTATTCTCACCGGGGGCCAGCGGCTGTGGCCAGCTGCCCCCGCCCCCCTGATTCCTGCTCTGTACAGTGTGCCCCAGTGTTTGAACGGGTGGCTGAGTGTCTCTGCTGAGTCCGGCCCGGTCAGCGTGGCTCACTTACTATTCTCACCGGGAGCCAGCGGCTGTGGCCAGCTGCCCCCGCCCCCCTGATTCCTGCTCTGTACAGTGTGCCCCAGTGTTTGAACGGGTGGCTGGGTGTCTCTGCTGAGTCCGGCCCAGTCAGCGTGGCTCACTTACTATTCTCACCGGGAGCCAGCGGCTGTGGCCAGCTGCCCCCGCCCTCCTGATTCCTGCTCTGTACAGTGTGCCCCAGTGTTTGAACGGGTGGCTGGGTGTCTCTGCTGAGTCCGGCCCGGTCAGCGTGGCTCACTTACTATTCTCACCGGGGGCCAGCGGCTGTGGCCAGCTGCCCCCGCCCCCCTGATTCCTGCTCTGTACAGTGTGCCCCAGTGTTTGAATGGGTGGCTGAGTGTCTCTGCTGAGTCCGGCCCGGTCAGCGTGGCTCACTTACTATTCTCACCGGGGGCCAGCGGCTGTGGCCAGCTGCCCCCGCCCCCCTGATTCCTGCTCTGTACAGTGTGCCCCAGTGTTTGAACGGGTGGCTGAGTGTCTCTGCTGAGTCCGGCCCGGTCAGCGTGGCTCACTTACTATTCTCACCGGGGGCCAGCGGTTGTGGCCAGCTGCCCCCGCCCCCCTGATTCCTGCTCTGTACAGTGTGCCCCAGTGTTTGAACGCGTGGCTGAGTGTCTCTGCTGAGTCCGGCCCGGTCAGCGTGGCTCACTTACTATTCTCACCGGGGGCCAGCGGCTGTGGCCAGCTGCCCCCGCCCCCCTGATTCCTGCTCTGTACAGTGTGCCCCAGTGTTTGAACGGGTGGCTGAGTGTCTCTGCTGAGTCCGGCCCGGTCAGCCAGAGGTTCTGGGTAAGCCTGGCTGTAGTCTCCGCGGCCCTTGGTAAGATGTCACACGGAGGCCACTTGTAGAGTGGAGGGAACGTGGGCGGGGGAGGAGTGGAAGAGGTAAATTCAATGCACATACCCTCCTTCACCAACAGACCAGATAATCACAGGTCGACCACAAGTCCTGGATGTAGCGCTATAATGCCTCTTATACTAAGAAACGCTTGCAGACTTGCAGACACCAGCCATAGGATCAGAACGGCCGTCACAGAATGATGTAACCGTGTTGATGCAGCTGCAAAAACAACAACAACAACAATGAAAAACAAGCAGGGGCCGGGACTGGCCGATTAACTTTGAAGTTCAATAACTGGTACCTTACTGCCTTAATAATACGTTTTCTCTCTCTGTCTGTCACTGATGATGAGCTCTACCTACTCATCAGACGGCTTGAAAAACCACATGGATTTCAACCTGTGGAGCAAATTACAGATTTTTTTTGGTCAATTCTCACGTTAAGGGGCTGGAAGGCAGCCAAACACCCAAATATATGTTCAAGAGCCTTCAAAAAGTGATGTTACCATAATATGTCTCCCTTTAGCCAAGAGCTTAATGAGCTGCACAGATACTTTGTAGACCTGGGGTATGACTCTCATGTTTTCATGTGGCCTGAAAGGAAGTCCAAGAATCAAGTTCCTGGCTGAAAGAACATCGTCCTGCAAACTTTATTCTGACAACAAAATAACAATAATAACAAGTTGTTGTCTAATTTTATCAGTTAAATGATCCCTAAATCAAATTTGCAATCAATAACAGTTCCTAATGTAAAGATGTGTGACGCTAAGTCAAGACAATATTAAAAATCTGTGAGAACTAAACACAGCAGACAGGAAGTCCAGTCAGTCATGGCTCAGACTAACAACTGAAAAAGACTTTCAGATGTGTTTCACATGGAATAAAGAGACACGGTTTCATCCATCAATAATCAGTTTTAATCAACAACGGGAAGAGACTAAAATAAAGACATTAAACATTTTTACATTCTTTTTACCAAACATCTTGTGCTAATTAAACAGAAAACTTTATTGATAAACACTCAACTTAACAATATGTTACAGTTAACCTTTAATATTTAAGTTGCATTATGACACAAATTTAGGTTCAAATATAAAATAATGTTCTTTAAACCCACAGGGGGAGTTTGTCTTGTTGCAGCAGCAGCAGGACGTAGATGAGGGCAGTTATCAAGTAGAGTGAGAGAGAAAATCAACAATATTTACATCATTATTCTGGTTACCTGATGTTTGATAATGGAGTGTGGTTTTACACATGGACCTTGTTCCTGTTGCAGGTTTTACTCTCAGAATAAACTAAGTTTATTCAGTTCTAATGTTGTTTGTGTTTAAGTGACGGCAGCAGCTCTGACTGACTGTGAGGAAACATCGCTGGCTGGTGTTTGTCAGCCTGAACTGCAGGAGAGGACAGGAGGACTCCCTCTGACTTTGAGAGCTTCTGGAAAAAGCTGCAAGAAAAGGTGAGGAAAAAACAGCTTCACTCTGTCCTGGACTCTGCAGGAGTCCAGAAGGTTTTTTATGTGTCTGTCTCCAAGAGCTTAATTAAGTCCATGAGGTCTAATATGAACCATGTCCAGCTCCACTGGTCCAGTTACACAGAAGAGAAAAGTGAAGAGAGAATAAGGAGGCAGCAGGAGGACAGGTGCAGCTCAACAGGTTCAACTCACTGACTTTTCCCTTTAAGAACTAAACAACATTATAAACATGATCATCCTCTTTATCTCTAACTGCTCTGCTCCACTGTCACTGACACCTTCACTGGTAACAGCTGCACTGGGAGGTTATCATCAGTGTAAATGAATGGAAACATCTTGTGAGTGAAAGTGTGTGTGAAGGTGTGTATGTGTGTGTTAGTATCAGGATCAGAGAACGACAGTTTTCCTCTGTTCAAGTCCAGATTCACTCTGATCCTCTGGAGCTTCTTCTGAACTGGGAGAACAGTGACTGGAGCTGATGGTGAATGAGCTGAGTATTCACCTTCGTTATACAATATTGTCCATAATCCAGACCCCATCTTCTTTCCCTTCCTCTTCACAGACTCTGTTAACACACCCAGTATCCAGAATGTATTGTCACCAAACTCGACATCCCAGCTGTGAGTCCCTGAGTTAAAACCCTCAGAGCCCAGGACAGAGCAGAAAGAATCAATCCTCTCTGGATTGTCAGGAAGCTGCTGTTTGTGTCCTCGTCTCACACTGGTCAGATCTTCAGACAGGATTAATTTTGGATGAGCAGTGTTTGGGTCCAGAACCACAGGACTGTAGGAGACCATGTCCTTCATCTTGTTCCAGATGTTGAAGGTCAGGTTGCCCAGGTGTTTGGCCTGGTCTATCAGAGCTCCTGAGTCCAGCTGTGGATCCTCCAGCAGGGGGCGCTGCTGGACTCTTTCCACTGCAGCCTTGTAGTTGAGCAGGAATGAGACGTCTTCAGCTCTCAGCTGCTCCTCTGTGGCTCTGACTGTGTGTGAAAGAGCTGCCATCCCTCTGCTCAGAGCCTCCATCTTCTCCTTCATCCTCTGACTCTTCTGCTCCTCTTCCTCCCTCAGTGCAGCCATCCTGGCTTCCTCTTCCTCTTGTAGAAACTGGTGAAGCTTCCTAAACTGCTCCTTAATCTGCCTCTGTGTGTGTCGGGCCTGGACCTTAATGTGTTCTGCTGTTTGATCAAACTTCACTTGAACTCTTTTAAAACCCTTTAACTTCTTCTTTAAGGGCTTCAGAGTTTCCTTAAGTTTCTTCTTAAGTTGTGAAGCAGCTTCATCGATGGGTCTGAATCTGTGGTTGTTGTGTGTTTGTGAATGAAGACAGATGAGACACACTGGCTGCTGATGGTCCAGACAGAAGAGTTTGAGTTCCTCAGAGTGCAGACTGCAGAGAGCCTCTGAAGATCTCTGCTCTCTCTGCTGTAAGAAGCTCTCACACAGGTTCTTCAACACCAGGTTACGAGGTGGTTCATCCTTTGAAGATCTTCTCTTACAAACTGGACACAGTGGATCTTGTTTCTGTCTCCACCAGCTCTTCAGACAGTCTTTACAGAAGCTGTGGCTGCAGGACAGAACAACAGGATCTCTGAAGACCTCCTGACAGACCGGACAGCAGAGATCCTCCTCTGGTCTGGAAGCCATTTAGTGTGTGAGTGAAGCTGAAAACACAGCAGACAGGAAGTAGAGTCAGTCATGGCTCCCCTCCCTCCTCTACTGACTTGACTGAAGTTTACTGTGACTCTGAGTCCAGGTTTTAGTCAAACTCACCTTCAGTGTGTGGAGTGTCAGCAGGTTGAAGCAGCAGTGTTGGAGCTGGACTCACTCACAGGAAGTTGGTAGTTTGGTCTGAAGTTCAATCTGATCGTCTCTTCTTCAGTCTGTGACTCTGGGACTGATGAGAAATGCAACAGTTTCCTGATTCATCTCGTGTGAGTGGACAGTGGTGGGGCTTAAAAACTGACTGAATAGGATGTGGCATCATTTGTTTCAGTTCTGATGCAGCTGTGGGTTGAATGAGGTGGAGCATTTGAGCCAAAAGGAAGTGGAGAGTCATCAGTTTGGTTATGAGCTTACACTCAAAGCCAAGAGTTTATGGGCAGCACAGATACTGTGTAGACCTGGGTTTCGACTGTCAGGTTCTGCTTTGTGTGTAGTCTTATAGGAAAAGAAACTGTCCTGGTTTAGGGTTTAGAAATCAACACATTCTGCCAACAATATTCTTCAGGCAAAAACTATTAGGAGTATATTTGTAAAAAATAAAGAAAAGAAAAGAGTGATGGTCTACAGTGCTGTGGAAAACTATTTGCCCCCTTCCAGAGTTCTAGTTTTTTTAGGTATTTGTCACACTTAAAGGTTTAAGATCATGAAACAATGTTAGACAGAGATAACCCAAGTAAATATGCAATGTAGCTTTTAAGTGATGATTTCATTTATTAAGGGAAAAAAGCTATCCAGACCTACCTGGCCCTATGTGAAAAAGGAATCCCCCACCCCTTGTTAAATCGTGAACTAACTGTGATAAACCATATTTTTGGAAAGCTGAGTTTAGTTTCACTATCTACACCCAGGCCTGATCACTGCCAGACCAGCTGAATCAAGAAGTCACTTCAGTTCTGTTCTGTCTGACAAAGTGAAGTAGCCTCAAAGATCTCAAGAAGCATCACATCATGCTGCCACATAAAGAAATCCAAGAGCAGATGAAAAAACAAAATCATTGACATTTATCAGTCTGGGAAGGATTACAAAGCCATTTCTAAAGCTTTGGGACTTCAGTGAACCACGATGTGAGCCATTATCCAGGAGCCCAGAGGGTTTTTACATGTCTGTGTCCATGAGGTCTAATATGAACCATGTCCAGCTCCACTGGTCCAGTCCAATAGAAGAGAAAAGTGAAGAGAGCAGGAAAGAATAATGAGACAGCAGGAGGACAGGTGCAGTTTATTCACTCTAACTGCTCTGCTCCACTGTCACTGACACCTTCACTGGTAACACCTTTAATGGGAGTTTATCAATGGTGTCAATATATGGAACCATCTTGTGAGTGAAAGTGTGTGTGAAGGTGTGTATGTGTCTGTTAGTATCAGGATCAGAGAACGACAGTTTTCCTCTGTTGAAGTCCAGATTCACTCTGATCCTCTGGAGCTTCTTCTGAACTGAGAGACCAGTGAAAGGACCTGATGGTGAACGAGCTGAGTATTTACCTTCATAGAACCTTATTATCCATAATCCAGACCATATGTTGTTTCCCTTCCTCTGCACAGACTCTGTTAACACACCCAGCATCCAGAATGTATTGTCTCCAACCTGGACATCCCAGCTGTGAGTCCCTGAGTTAAAACCCTCAGAGCCCAGGACAGAGAAGAAATAATCAAACCTCTCTGGATTGTCAGGAAGCTGCTGTTTGTCTCCTCGTCTCACGCTGGTCAGATCTTCAGACAGGTGTATTTTTTGATGAGCAGTGTTTGGGTCCAGAAGCACAGGACTGTAGGAGACCATGTCCTTCATCTTGTTCCAGATGTTGAAGGTCAGGTTGCCCAGGTGTTTGGCCTGGTCTATCAGAGCTCCTGAGTCCAGCTGTGGATCCTCCAGCAGGGGGCGCTGCTGGACTCTTGCCACTGCAGCCTTGTAGTTGAGCAGGAATGAGACGTCTTCAGCTCTCAGCTGCTCCTCTGTGGCTCTGACTGTGTGTGAAAGAGCTGTGATCTCTCTGCTCAGAGCCTCCATCTTCTCCTTCATCCTCTGAGTCTTCTGCTCCTCTTCCTCCCTCAGTGCAGCCATCCTGGCCTCCTCTTCCTCTTGTAGAAACTGGTGAAGCTTCTTAAACTGCTCCTTAATCTGCCTCTGTGTGTGTCGGGCCTGGACCTTAATGTGTTCTGCTGTTTGATCAAACTTCACTTGAACTTCTTCAAAACCCTTTAACTTCTTCTTCAAGGGCTCCAGAGTTTCCTCAAGTTCCTTCTTGAGTTGTGAAGCAGCTTCATCGATGGGTCTGATTCTGTGGTTGGTGTGTGTTTGTGAGTGAAGACAGATGAGACACACTGGCTGCTGATGGTCCAGACAGAAGAGTTTGAGTTTCTCAGAGTGCAGACTGCAGAGAGCCTCTGAAGATCTCTGCTCTCTCTGCTGCAAGAAGCTCTCACACAGGTTCTTCAACACCAGGTTACGAGGTGGTTCTTCCTTTGAAGATCTTCTCTTACAGACTGGACACAGTTGACCTTTCTTCTGTCTCCACCAGTTCTTCAGACAGTCTTTACAGAAGCTGTGGCTGCAGGACAGAACAACAGGATCTCTGAAGACCTCCTGACAGACCTGACAGCAGAGATCCTCCTCTGGTCTGGAAGCCATTTAGTGTGTGAGTGAAGCTGAAAACACAGCAGACAGGAAGTAGAGTCAGTCATGGCTCCCCTCCCTCCTCTACTGACTTGACTGAAGTTTACTGTGAGTCTGAGTCCAGGTTTTAGTCAAACTCACCTTCAGTGTGTGGAGTGTCAGCAGGTTGAAGCAGCAGTGTTGGAGCTGGACTCACTCACAGGAAGTTGGTAGTTTGGTCTGAAGCTCAATCTGATCGTCTCTTCTTCACTCTGTGACTCTGAGACTGACGAGGAACAGACTGTTTTCTGGTTTGTCTCAGGTGAGCCAGGTGAGGAGGCGGAGCTTTGTCAAAAATGTTAACAGGTTGAGTTTCATTCCAGAGTTTTGATTCAGCAGCAGCTCAGTTTAGTTTCTGTTTGTGATCTGATTCCTGTCAGATAAATGTGCTGCAGTGAAGTTCCAGTGGTTCGTCAGTAGGTGGTGCTGTTGTTCAGGTTTGAAAGAGCGACTCTCAGAGAAACAGAGACAGTGGAAGTTCCTTTCAGACCCTGGACTGATAATTCAAAGGGACATCGGAGAGAATCTCATTTACACTGGCTTTTTCTTTTTTTTTTTCTTTTTTTTTAAATGTTATTTATTTAAACAACTTTATTTAAACGCTTCCTCCACAGAAACACAGTGAACAGGATTGAAATGTAAACTGAGATAAAACTAGTATTTTCTTTGTTGGATCACACTTTTAGACTGATGTGATCTGAAGCTCAATCTGATCGTCTCTTCTTTAAAAATAGATTAAAATAGTTCCCAGATGTCTTAAAGACATGTCTGTCACATGCTTCGGTCAAAACACCCCAAGGATCAAACATCACAGCTCTTTTCATCCACTCAAAACAGCCCTGTTCAGAACGGCTGCTCTCAGTGCCTGTCTCTTTAAATGCAAATGAACCACTGCTCACATTGTCTGACAACCAAGGGAACAGCTCGGAAACCACGTGGATTTCGACCTGTGGAGCAAATTACAGATTTTTTTTTGTCAATTCTCACGTTAAGGGGCTGGAAGGCAGCCAAACACCCAAATATATGTTCAAGAGACTTCAAAAAGTGATGTTACCATAATATGTCTCCCTTTAGCCAAGAGCTTAATGAGCTGCACAGATACTTTGTAGACCTGGGGTATGACTCTCATGTTTTCATGTGGCCTGAAAGGAAGTCCAAGAATCAAGTTCCTGGCTGAAAGAACAATGTCCTGCAAACTTTATTCTTACAACAAAATACCAATAATAACAAGTTGTTTTCTAATTTTATCGGTTAAATGATCCCTGAATCAAATTTCCAATCAATAACAGTTCCTAATGTAAAGATGTGTGACGCTAAGTCAAGACAATATTAAAAATCTGTGAGAACTAAACACAGCAGACAGGAAGTCCAGTCAGTCATGGCTCAGACTAACAACTGAAAAAGACTTTCAGATGTGTTTCACATGGAATAAAGAGACACGGTTTCATCCATCAATAATCAGTTTTAATCAACAACGGGAAGAGACTAAAATAAAGACATTAAACATTTTTACATTCTTTTTACCAAACATCTTGTGCTAATTAAACAGAAAACTTTATTGATATACATTCAATTTAACAATATGTTACAGTTAACCTTTAATATTTAAGTTGCATTATGACACAAATTTAAGTTCAAATATAAAATAATGTTCTTTAAACCCACAGGGGGAGTTTGTCTTGTTGCAGCAGCAGCAGGACGTAGATGAGGGCAGTTATCAAGTAGAGTGAGAGAGAAAATCAACAATATTTACATCATTATTCTGGTCACCTGATGTTTGATAATGGAGTGTGGTTTTACACATGGACCTTGTTCCTGTTGCAGGTTTTACTCTCAGAATAAACTAAGATTCAGTTCTAATGTTGTTTGTGTTTAAGTGACGGCAGCAGCTCTGACTGACTGTGAGGAAACATTGCTGGCTGGTGTTTGTCAGCCTGAACTGCAGGAGAGGACAGCAGGACTCCCTCCGACTTTGAGAGCTTCTGGAAAAAGCTGCAAGAAAAGGTGAGGAAAAAAACAGCTTCACTCTGTCCTGGACTCTGCAGGAGTCCAGAGGGTTTTTATGTGTCTGTCTCCAAGAGCTTAATTAAGTCCATGAGGTCTAATATGAACCATGTCAAGCTCCACTGGTCCAGTTAAACAGAAGAGAAAAGTGAAGAGAGAATAACGAGGACAGGTGCAGCTCAACAGGTTCAACTCACTGACTTTTCCCTTTAAAAACTAAACAACATTATAAACATGATCATCCTCTTTATCTCTAACTGCTCTGCTCCACTGTCACTGACACCTTCACTGGTAACAGCTGCACTGGGAGGTTTCTGGCATTGTTAATGTATGGAACCATCTTGTGAGTGAAAGTGTGTGTGAAGGTGTGTATGTGTGTGTTAGTATCAGGATCAGAGAACGACAGTTTTCCTCTGTTCAAGTCCAGATTCACTCTGATCCTCTGGAGCTTCTTCTGAACTGAGAGAACAGTGACTGGAGCTGATGGTGAACGAGCTGAGTATTTACCTCCACTGAACAATATTCTCCATGATCCAGACCCTATGTTGTTTCCCTTCCTCTTCACAGACTCTGTTAACACACCCAGTCCCCACCATGTATTGTCTCCAACCTGGACATCCCAGCTGTGAGTCCCTGAGTTAAAACCCTCAGAGCCCAGGACAGAGTAGAGATAATCAAACCTCTCTGGATTGTCAGGAAGCTGCTCTTCTTCTCCTCCTCTCACACTGGTCAGATCTTCAGACAGGATGAGATCTGGATGAGCAGTGTTTGTGTCCAGAACCACAGGACTGTAGGAGACCATGTCCTTCATCTTGTTCCAGATGTTGAAGGTCAGGTTGCCCAGGTGTTTGGCCTGGTCTATCAGAGCTCCTGAGTCCAGCTGTGGATCCTCCAGCAGGGGGCGCTGCTGGACTCTTTCCACTGCAGCCTTGTAGTTGAGCAGGAATGAGACGTCTTCAGCTCTCAGCTGCTCCTCTGTGGCTCTGACTGTGTGTGAAAGAGCTGCTATCTCTCTGCTCAGAGCCTCCATCTTCTCCTTCATCCTCTGACTCTTCTGCTCCTCTTCCTCCCTCAGTGCAGCCATCCTGGCCTCCTCTTCCTCTTGTAGAAACTGGTGAAGCTTCTTAAACTGCTCCTTAATCTGCCTCTGTGTGTGTCGGGCCTGGACCTTAATGTGTTCTGCTGTTTGATCAAACTTCACCTGAACTTCTTCAAAACCCTTTAACTTCTTCTTTAAGGGCTCCAGAGTTTCCTCAAGTTTCTTCTTGAGTTTTGAAGCAGCTTCATCGATGGGTCTGATTCTGTGGTTGGTGTGTGTTTGTGAATGAAGACAGATGAGACACACTGGCTGCTGATGGTCCAGACAGAAGAGTTTGAGTTTCTCAGAGTGCAGACTGCAGAGAGCCTCTGAAGATCTCTGCTCTCTCTGCTGTAAGAAGCTCTCACACAGGTCCTTCAATGTCAGGTTAATAGGTGGTTCTTCTGTTGAAGATCTTCTCTTACAGACTGGACACAGTTGATCTTGTTCCTCTCTCCACCAGCTCTTCAGACAGTCTTTACAGAAGCCATGGCTGCAGGACAGAACAACAGGATCTCTGAAGACCTCCTGACAGATCTGACAGCAGAGATCCTCCTCTGGTCTGGAAGCCATTTAGTCTGAGTGAAGCTGAAAACACAGCAGACAGGAAGTAGAGTCAGTCATGGCTCACCTCCCTCCTCTACTGACTTGACTGAAGTTTACTGTGACTCTGAGTCCAGGTTTTAGTCAA
Source organism: Caranx ignobilis (assembly GCA_021432705.1). Classification (NCBI taxonomy): domain Eukaryota; kingdom Metazoa; phylum Chordata; class Actinopteri; order Carangiformes; family Carangidae; genus Caranx; species Caranx ignobilis. The sequence goes on from JAFHLA010000022.1 coordinate 1,085,214, forward strand.
ACTCACCTTCAGTGTGTGGAGTGTCAGCAGGTTGAAGCAGCAGTGTTGGAGCTGGACTCACTCACAGGAAGTTGGTAGTTTGGTCTGAAGTTCAATCTGATCGTCTCTTCTTCAGTTTGTGACTCTGAGACTGATGAGAAATGCAACAGTTTCCTGATTCATCTCGTGTGAGTGGACAGTGGTGGGGCTTAAAAACTGACTGAATAGGATGTGGCATCATTTGTTTCAGTTCTGATGCAGCTGTGGGTTGAATGAGGTGGAGCATTTGAGCCAAAAGGAAGTGGAGAGTCATCAGTTTGGTTATGAGCTTACACTCAAAGCCAAGAGTTTATGGGCAGCACAGATACTGTGTAGACCTGGGTTTCGATTGTCAGGTTCTGCTTTGTGTGTAGTCTTATAGGAAAAGAAACTGTCCTGGTTTAGGGCTTAGAAATCAACACATTCTGCCAACAATATTCTTCAGGCAAAAACTATTAAGAGTATATTTGTAAAAAAATAAAAAATAAAGAAAAGAAAAGAAAAGAAAAAACTCAAAGTTCCTTCAATGTGAATTCCAACAATAACAGAACCACAAATAACCGTTGTTCTTGTAAAGATGCAGAGTCGTCATAGTGTTCTGAGTGATGGTCTACAGTGCTGTGGAAAACTATTTGCCCCCTTCCAGAGTTCTAGTTTTTTTAGGTATTTGTCGCACTTAAAGGTTTAAGATCATGAAACAATCTTAGACAGAGATAACCCAAGTAAATAAGCAATGTAGCTTTTAAGTGATGATTTCATTTACTAAGGGAAAAAAGCTATCCAGACCTACCTGGCCCTATGTGAAAAAGGAATCCCCCACCCCTTGTTAAATCGTGAACTAACTGTGATAAACCACATTTTTGGAAAGCTGAGCTTAGTTTCACTATCTACACCCAGGCCTGATCACTGCCAGACCTGTTGAATCAAGAAGTCACTTCAGTTCTGTTCTGTCTGACAAAGTGAAGTAGCCTCAAAGATCTCAAGAAGCATCACATCATGCTGCCACATAAAGAAATCCAAGAGCAGATGAAAAAACAAAATCATTGACATTTATCAGTCTGGGAAGGGTTACAAAGCCATTTCTAAAGCTTTGGGACTTAAGTGAACCACGATGTGAGCCATTATCCAGGAGCCCAGAGGGTTTTTACATGTCTGTGTCCATGAGGTCTAATATGAACCATGTGCAGCTCCACTGGTCCAGTCCAACAGAAGAGTAAAGTGAAGAGAGCAGGAAAAAGTAATGAGACAGCAGGAGGACAGGTGCAGTTTATTCACTCTAACTGCTCTGCTCCACTGTCACTGACACCTTCGCTGGTAACAGCTTTAATGGGAGTTTATCAATGGAGTCAATATATGGAACCATCCTCTGAGTGAAAGTGTGTGTGAAGGTGTGTATGTGTGTGTTAGTATCAGGATCAGAGAACGACAGTTTTCCTCTGTTCAAGTCCAGATTCACTCTGATCCTCTGGAGCTTCTTCTGGATTGAGAGAACAGCGAAAGGAGCTGATGGTGAATGAGCTGAGTATTTACCGTCATATAACGATATTGTCCATGATCCAGACTGTATGTTTTTTCCCTTCCTCTGCACAGGCTCTGGTAACACACCCACCGTCCACCATGTATTGTCTCCAACCTGGACATCCCAGCTGTGAGTCCCTGAGTTAAAACCCTCAGAGCCCAGGACAGAGAAGAAGTAACCAAACCTCTCTGGATTGTCAGGAAGCTGCTGTTTGTCTCCTCGTCTCACGCTGGTCAGATCTTCAGACAGGATGAGTTCTGGATGAGCAGTGTTTGGGTCCAGAAGCACAGGACTGTAGGAGACCATGTCCTTCATCTTGTTCCAGATGTTGAAGGTCAGGTTGCCCAGGTGTTTGGCCTGGTCTATCAGAGCTCCTGAGTCCAGCTGTGGATCCTCCAGCAGGGGGCGCTGCTGGACTCTTTCCACTGCAGCCTTGTAGTTGAGCAGGAATGAGACGTCTTCAGCGCTCAGCTGCTCCTCTGTGGCTCTGACTGTGTGTGAAAGAGCTGCTATCTCTCTGCTCAGAGCCTCCATCTTCTCCTTCATCCTCTGACTCTTCTGCTCCTCTTCTTCCCTCAGTGCAGCCATCCTGGCCTCCTCTTCCTCTTCTAGAAACTGGTGAAGCTTCTTAAACTGCTCCTTAATCTGCCTCTCTGTGTGTCGGGCCTGGACCTTAATGTGTTGTGCTGTTTGATCAAACTTCACCTGAACTTCTTCAAAACCCTTTAACTTCTTCTTTAAGGACTCCAGAGTTTCCTCAAGTTCCTTCTTGAGTTGTGAAGCAGCTTCATCGATGGGTCTGAATCCGTGGTTGGTGTGTTTTTCTGAATCTCTGCAGATGTGACACACTGGCTGCTGATGGTCCAGACAGAAGAGTTTGAGTTCCTCATAGTGCAGACTGCAGAGAGCCTCTGAAGATCTCTGCTCTCTCTGCTGTAAGAAGCTCTCACACAGGTTCTTCAACGCCAGGTTACAGGGTGGTTCTGACTTTGAAGATCTTCTCTTACAGACTGGACACAGTTGATCTTGTTTCTCTCTCCACCAGCTCTTCAGACAGTCTTTACAGAAGCTGTGGCTGCAGGACAGAACAACAGGATCTCTGAAGACCTCCTGACAGACCTGACAGCAGAGATCCTGCTCTGGTCTGGAAGCCATTTAGTGCGTGAGTGAAGCTGAAAACACAGCAGACAGGAAGTAGAGTCAGTCATGGCTCCCCTCCCTCCTCTACTGACTTGACTGAAGTTTACTGTGACTCTGAGTCCAGGTTTTAGTCAAACTCACCTTCAGTGTGTGGAGTGTCAGCAGGTTGAAGCAGCAGTGTTGGAGCTGGACTCACTCACAGGAAGTTGGTAGTTTGGTCTGAAGCTCAATCTGATCGTCTCTTCTTCAGTCTGTGTCTCTGCGACTGACGAGGAACAGACTGTTTTTTGGTTTATCTCAGGTGAGCCAGGTGAGGGGGCAGAGCTTTGTCAAAAATATTAAACAGGTTGAGTTTCATTCCAGAGTTTTGATTCAGCAGCAGCAGCTCAGTTTAGTTTCTGTTTGTGATCTGATTCCTGTCAGATAAATGTGCTGCAGTGAAGTTCCAGTGGTTCGTCAGTAGGTGGTGCTGTTGTTCAGGTTTGAAAGAGCGACTCTCAGAGAAACAGAGACAGTGGAAGTTCGTTTCGGACCCTGGACTGATAATTCAAAGGGACATCGGAGAGAATCTGATTAACACTGGCTTTTTTCTTTTTTTTTTTGAAATGTTATTTATTTAAACAACTTTATTTAAACGCTTCCTCCACAGAAACACAGTGAACAGGATTGAAATGTAAACTGAGATAAAACTAGTATTTTCTTTGTTGGATCACACTTTTAGACTGATGTGATCTGAAGCTCAATCTGATCGTCTCTTCTTTAAAAATAGATTAAAATAGTTCCCAGGTGTCTTAAAGACATGTCTGTCACATGCTTCGGTCAAAACACCCCAAGGATCAAACATCACAGCTCTTTTCATCCACTCAAAACAGCCCTGTTCAGAACGGCTGCTTTCAGTGCCTGTCTCTTTAAATGTAAATGAACCACTGCTCACATTGTCTGACAACCAAGGGAGCAGCTCGAAAAACCACGTGGATTTCAACCTGTGGAAATAAATCAAATTTCCAATCAATAACAGTTCCTAATGTAAAGATGTGTGACGCTAAGTCAAGACAATATTAAAAATCAGTGAGAACTAAACACAGCAGACAGGAAGTCCAGTCAGTCATGGCTCAGACTAACAACTGAAAAAGACTTTCAGATGTGTTTCACATGGAATAAAGAGACACGGTTTCATCCATCAATAATCAGTTTTAATCAACAACGGGAAGAGACTAAAATAAAGACATTAAACATTTTTACATTCTTTTTACTAAACATCTTGTGCTAATTAAACAGAAAACTTTATTGGTATACATTCAGTTTAACAATATGTTACAGTTAACCTTTAATATTTAAGTTGCATTATGACACAAATTTAAGTTCAAATATAAAATAATGTTCTTTAAACCCACAGGGGGAGTTTGTCTTGTTGCAGCAGCAGCAGGACATAGATGAGGGCAGTTATCAAGTAGAGTGAGAGAGAAAATCAACAATATTTACATCATTATTCTGGTTACCTGATGTTTGATAATGGAGTGTGGTTTTACACATGGACCTTGTTCCTGTTGCAGGTTTTACTCTCAGAATAAACTAAGATTCAGTTCTAATGTTTGTGTTTAAGTGACGGCAGCAGCTCTGACTGACTGTGAGGAAACATCGCTGGCTGGTGTTTGTTAGCCTGAACTGCAGGAGAGGACAGCAGGACTCCCTCTGACTTTGAGAGCTTCTGGAAAAAGCTGCAAGAAAAGGTGAGGAAAAAAAACAGCTTCACTCTGTCCAGGACTCTGCAGGAGTCCAGAGGGTTTTTTATGTGTCTGTCTCCAAGAGCTTAATTAAGTCCATGAGGTCTAGTATGAACCATGTCCAGCTCCACTGGTCCAGTTACACAGAAGAGAAAAGTGAAGAGAGAATAAGGAGGCAGCAGGAGGACAGGTGCAGCTCAACAGGTTCAACTCACTGACTTTTCCCTTTAAGAACTAAACAACATTATAAACATGATCATCCTCTTTATCTCTAACTGCTCTGCTCCACTGTCACTGACACCTTCACTGGTAACAGCTGCACTGGGAGGAGATCAACAGTCCAAATGAATGGAAACACCTTGTGAGTGAAAGTGTGTGTGAAGGTGTGTATGTGTGTGTTAGTATCAGGATCAGAGAACGACAGTTTTCCTCTGTTCAAGTCCAGATTCACTCTGATCCTCTGGAGCTTCTTCTGAACTGAGAGATCAATGTCTGGAGCTGATGGTGAACGAGCTGAGTATTCACCTCCTCTGAACCATATTGTCCATAATCCAGATCCTATGTTGGATCCCTTCCTCTGCACAGGCTCTGTTAACACACCCAGTCCCCACCATGTATTGTCTCCAACCTGGACATCCCAGCTGTGAGTCCCTGAGTTAAAACCCTCAGAGCCCAGGACAGAGTAGAAATAATCAAACCTCTCTGGATTGTCAGGAAGCTGCTGTTCTTCTCCTCGTCTCACACTGGTCAGATCTTCAGACAGAATGATTCCTGGATGAGCAGTGTTTGGGTCCAGAACCACAGGACTGTAGGAGACCATGTCCTTCATCTTGTTCCAGATGTTGAAGGTCAGGTTGCCCAAGTGTTTGGCCTGGTCTATCAGAGCTCCTGAGTCCAGCTGTGGATCCTCCAGCAGGGGGCGCTGCTGGACTCTTTCCACTGCAGCCTTGTAGTTGAGCAGGAATGAGACGTCTTCAGCTTTCAGCTGCTCCTCTGTGGCTCTGACTGTGTGTGAAAGAGCTGCTATCTCTCTGCTCAGAGCCTCCATCTTCTCCTTCATCCTCTGACTCTTCTGCTCCTCTTCCTCCCTCAGTGCAGCCATCCTGGCCTCCTCTTCCTCTTGTAGAAACTGGTGAAGCTTCTTAAACTGCTCCTTAATCTGCCTCTGTGTGTGTCGGGCCTGGACCTTAATGTGTTGTGCTGTTTGATCAAACTTCACTTGAACTTCTTCAAAACCCTTTAACTTCTTCTTTAAGGGCTCCAGAGTTTCCTCAAGTTTCTTCTTGAGTTGTGAAGCAGCTTCATCGATGGGTCTGATTCTGTGGTTGGTGTGTGTTTGTGAATGAAGACAGATGAGACACACTGGCTGCTGATGGTCCAGACAGAAGAGTTTGAGTTTCTCAGAGTGCAGACTGCAGAGAGCCTCTGAAGATCTCTGCTCTCTCTGCTGTAAGAAGCTCTCACACAGGTTCTTCAACACCAGGTTAATAGGTGGTTCATCTCTTGAAGATCTTCTCTTACAAACTGGACACAGTGGATCTAGTTTCTGTCTCCACCAGCTCTTCAGACAGTCTTTACAGAAGCTGTGGCTGCAGGACAGAACAACAGGATCTCTGAAGACCTCCTGACAGACCGGACAGCAGAGATCCTCCTCTGGTCTGGAAGCCATTTAGTGTGTGAGTGAAGCTGAAAACACAGCAGACAGGAAGTAGAGTCAGTCATGGCTCCCCTCCCTCCTCTACTGACTTGACTGAAGTTTACTTTGACTCTGAGTCCAGGTTTTAGTCAAACTCACCTTCAGTGTGTGGAGTGTCAGCAGGTTGAAGCAGCAGTGTTGGAGCTGGACTCACTCACAGGAAGTTGGTAGTTTGGTCTGAAGCTCAATCTGATCGTCTCTTCTTCAGTCTGTGTCTCTGCGACTGACGAGGAACAGACTGTTTTCTGGTTTATCTCAGGTGAATCAGGTGAGGGGGCGGAGCTTTGTCAAAAATATTAAACAGGTTAAGTTTCATTCCAGAGTTTTGATTCAGCAGCAGCAGCTCAGTTTAGTTTCTGTTTGTGATCTGATTCCTGTCAGATAAATGTGCTGCAGTGAAGTTCCAGTGGTTCGTCAGTAGGTGGTGCTGTTGTTCAGGTTTGAAAGAGCGACTCTCAGAGAAACAGAGACAGTGGAAGTTCCTTTCAGATCCTGGACTGATAATTCAAAGGGACATCGGAGAGAATCTGATTTACACTGCCTTTTTTTTTTTTTTTTTTTAAATGTTATTTATTTTAACAACTTTATTTAAACGCTTCCTCCACAGAAACACAGTGAACAGGATTGAAATGTAAACTGAGATAAAACTAGTATTTTCTTTGTTGGATCACACTTTTAGACTGATGTGATCTGAAGCTCAATCTGATCGTCTCTTCTTTAAAAATAGATTAAAATAGTTCCCAGGTGTCTTAAAGACATGTCTGTCACATGCTTCGGTCAAAACACCCCAAGGATCAAACATCACAGCTCTTTTCATCCACTCAAAACAGCCCTGTTCAGAACGGCTGCTCTCAGTGCCTGTCTCTTTAAATGTAAATGAACCACTGCTCACATTGTCTGACAACCAAGGGAACGGCTCGAAAAACCACATGGATTTCAACCTGTGGAAATAAATCAAATTTCCAATCAATAACAGTTCCTAATGTAAAGATGTGTGACGCTAAGTCAAGACAATATTAAAAATCAGTGAGAACTAAACACAGCAGACAGGAAGTCCAGTCAGTCATGGCTCAGACTAACAACTGAAAAAGACTTTCAGATGTGTTTCACATGGAATAAAGAGACACGGTTTCATGCATCAATAATCAATTTTAATCAACAACGGGAAGAGACTAAAATACAGACATTAAACACTTTTACATTCTTTTTACCAAACATCTTGTGCTAATTAAACAGAAAACTTTATTGGTATACATTCAACTTAACAATATGTTACAGTTAACATTTAATATTTAAGTTGCATTATGACACAAATTTAGGTTCAAATGTAAAATAATGTTCTTTAAACCCACAGGGGGAGTTTGTCTTGTTGCAGCAGCAGCAGGACGTAGATGAGGGCAGTTATCAAGTAGAGTGAGAGAGAAAATCAACAATACTTACATCATTATTCTGGTCACCTGATGTTTGATAATGGAGTGTGGTTTTACATGTGGACCTTGTTCCTGTTGCAGGTTTTACTCTCAGAATAAACTAAGATTCAGTTCTAATGTTGTTTGTGTTTAAGTGACGGCAGCAGCTCTGACTGACTGTGAGGAAACATCGCTGGCTGGTGTTTGTTAGCCTGAACTGCAGGAGAGGACAGCAGGACTCCCTCTGACTTTGAGAGCTTCTGGAAAAAGCTGCAAGAAAAGGTGAGGAAAAAAACAGCTTCACTCTGTCCAGGACTCTGCAGGAGTCCAGCGGGTTTTTTATGTGTCTGTCTCCAAGAGCTTAATTAAGTCCATGAGGTCTAATATGAACCATGTCCAGCTCCACTGGTCCAGTTACACAGAAGAGAAAAGTGAAGAGAGAATAAGGAGGCAGCAGGAGGACAGGTGCAGCTCAACAGGTTCAACTCACTGACTTTTCCCTTTAAGAACTAAACAACATTATAAACATGATCATCCTCTTTATCTCTAACTGCTCTGCTCCACTGTCACTGACACCTTCACTGGTAACAGCTGCACTGGGAGGTTTCTGGCATTGAAAATGAATGGAAACATCTTGTGAGTGAAAGTGTGTGTGAAGGTGTGTATGTGTGTGTTAGTATCAGCATCAGAGAACAACAGTTTTCCTCTGTTCAAGTCCAGATTCACTCTGATCCTCTGGAGCTTCTTCTGAACTGAGAGAATAGTGACTGGAGCTGATGGTGAACGAGCTGTGTATTCACCTTCATAGAACCTTATTCTCCATAATCCAGACCATATGTTGTTTCCCTTCCTCTGCACAGACTCTGTTAACACACCCAGTCCCCACCATGTATTGTCTCCAACCTGGACATCCCAGCTGTGAGTCCCTGAGTTAAAACCCTCAGAGCCCAGGACAGAGCAGAAAGAATCAAACCTCTCTGGATTGTCAGGAAGCTGCTGTTTGCCTCCTCGTCTCACACTGGTCAGATCTTCAGACAGGATGAGATCTGGATCAGCAGTGTTTGGGTCCAGAAGCACAGGACTGTAGGAGACCATGTCCTTCATCTTGTTCCAGATGTTGAAGGTCAGGTTGCCCAGGTGTTTGGCCTGGTCTATCAGAGCTCCTGAGTCCAGCTGTGGATCCTCCAGCAGGGGGCGCTGCTGGACTCTTTCCACTGCAGCCTTGTAGTTGAGCAGGAATGAGACGTCTTCAGCTCTCAGCTGCTCCTCTGTGGCTCTGACTGTGTGTGAAAGAGCTGCTATCTCTCTGCTCAGAGCCTCCATCTTCTCCTTCATCCTCTGGCTCTTCTGCTCCTCTTCCTCCCTCAGTGCAGCCATCCTGGCCTCCTCTTCCTCTTGTAGAAACTGGTGAAGCTTCTTAAACTGCTCCTTAATCTGCCTCTGTGTGTGTCGGGCCTGGACCTTAATGTGTTCTGCTGTTTGATCAAACTTCACTTGAACTCTTTTAAAACCCTTTAACTTCTTCTTTAAGGGCTCCAGAGTTTCCTCAAGTTCCTTCTTGAGTTGTGAAGCAGCTTCATCGATGGGTCTGAATCTGTGGTTGGTGTGTTTTTCTGAATCTCTGCAGATGAGACACACTGGCTGCTGATGGTCCAGACAGAAGAGTTTGAGTTTCTCAGAGTGCAGACTGCAGAGAGCCTCTGAAGATCTCTGCTCTCTCTGCTGTAAGAAGCTCTCACACAGGTTCTTCAACACCAGGTTACGAGGTGGATTGTCTCTTGAAGATCTTCTCTTACAGACTGGACACAGTGGATCTTGTTTCTGTCTCCACCAGCTCTTCAGACAGTCTTTACAGAAGCTGTGGCTGCAGGACAGAACAACAGGATCTCTGAAGACCTCCTGACAGACCGGACAGCTGAGATCCTCCTCTGGTCTGGAAGCCATTTAGTGTGTGAGTGAAGCTGAAAACACAGCAGACAGGAAGTAGAGTCAGTCATGGCTCCCCTCCCTCCTCTACTGACTTGACTGAAGTTTACTGTGACTCTGAGTCCAGGTTTTAGTCAAACTCACCTTCAGTGTGTGGAGTGTCAGCAGGTTGAAGCAGCAGTGTTGGAGCTGGACTCACTCACAGGAAGTTGGTAGTTTGGTCTGAAGCTCAATCTGATCTTCTCTTCTTCAGTCTGCGTCTCTGGGACTGACGAGGAACAAACTGTCTTCTGGTTTATCTCAGGTGAATCAGGTGAGGGGGCGGAGCTTTGTCAAAAATATTAAACAGGTTGAGTTTCATTCCAGAGTTTTGATTCAGCAACAACAGCTCAGTTTAGTTTCTGTTTGTGATCTGATTCCTGTCAGATAAATGTGCTGCAGTGAAGTTCCAGTGGTTCGTCAGTAGGTGGTGCTGTTGTTCAGGTTTGAAAGAGCGACTCTCAGAGAAACAGAAGTTCCTTTCAGATCCTGGACTGATAATTCAAAGGGACATCGGAGAGAATCTGATTTACACTGCCTTTTTTTTTTAATGTTATTTATTTAAATAACTTTATTTAAACGCTTCCTCCACAGAAACACAGTGAACAGGATTGAAATGTAAACTGAGATAAAACTAGTATTTTCTTTGTTGGATCACACTTTTAGACTGATGTGATCTGAAGCTCAATCTGATCGTCTCTTCTTTAAAAATACATTGAAATAGTTCCCAGGTGTCTTAAAGACATGTCTGTCACATGCTTCGGTCAAAACACCCCAAGGATCAAACATCACAGCTCTTTTCATCCACTCAAAACAGCCCTGTTCAGAACGGCTGCTTTCAGTGCCTGTCTCTTTAAATGTAAATGAACCACTGCTCACATTGTCTGACAACCAAGGAACGGCTCAAAAACCACATGGATTTCAACCTGTGGAAATAAATCAAATTTCCAATCAATAACAGTTCCTAATGTAAAGATGTGTGACGCTAAGTCAAGACAATATTAAAAAAATCAGTGAGAACTAAACACAGCGGACAGGAAGTCCAGTCAGTCATGGCTCAGACTAACAACTGAAAAAGACTTTCAGATGTGTTTCACATGGAATAAAGAGACACGGTTTCATCCATCAATAATCAGTTTTAATCAACAACAGGACGAGACTAAAATACAGACATTAAACATTTTTACATTCTTTTTACCAAACATCTTGTGCTAATTAAACAGAAAACTTTATTGGTATACATTCAATTTAACAATATGTTACAGTGAACCTTTAATATTTAAGTTGCATTATGACACAAATTTAAGTTCAAATGTAAAATAATGTTCTTTAAAGCCACAGGGGGAGTTTGTCTTGTTGCAGCAGCAGCAGGACGTAGATGAGGGCAGTTATCAAGTAGAGTGAGAGAGAAAATCAACAATACTTACATCATTATTCTGGTCACCTGATGTTTGATAATGGAGTGTGGTTTTACACATGGACCTGGTTCCTGTTGCAGGTTTTACTCTCAGAATAAACTAAGATTCAGTTCTAATGTTGTTTGTGTTTAAGTGACGGCAGCAGCTCTGACTGACTGTGAGGAAACATCGCTGGCTGGTGTTTGTCAGCCTGAACTGCAGGAGAGGACAGCAGGACTCCCTCCGACTTTGAGAGCTTCTGGAAAAAGCTGCGAGAAAAGGTGAGGAAAAAAACACCTTCTCTCTGTCCTGGACTCTGCAGGAGTCCAGAGGGTTTTTTATGTGTCTGTCTCCAAGAGCTTAATTAAGTCCATGAGGTCTAATATGAACCATGTCCAGCTCCACTGGTCCAGATACACGGAAGAGAAAAGTGAAGAGAGAATAAGGAGGCAGCAGGAGGACAGGTGCAGCTCAACAGGTTCAACTCACTGACTTTTCCCTTTAAGAACTAAACAACATTATAAACATGATCATCCTCTTTATCTCTAACTGCTCTGCTCCACTGTCACTGACACCTTCACTGGTAACAGCTGCACTGGGAGGTTATCGACAGTGTAAATGAATGGCTCCCCGTAGCTATCACAGCAGTCAGCTGCCCAGCTGACTAATATGGGTATGTGTGTGACTGAGCATGCGCGGCTGAGGGTCCCCCGGTCCGAGGTTCTGGGTTAGCCTGGCTGTAGTCTCTGCTGAGTCCGGCCCGGCCAGCGTGGCTCACTTACTATTCTCACCGGGGGCCAGCGGCTGTGGCCAGCTGCCCCCGCCCCCCTGATTCCTGCTCTGTACCATGTGCCCCAGTGTTTGAACGGGTGGCTGAGTGTCTCTGCTGGGTCTGGCCCGGTCAGCGTGGCTCACTTACTATTCTCACCAGGGGCCAGCGGCTGTGGCCAGCTGCCCCCGCCCCCCTGATTCCTGCTCTGTACAGTGTGCCCCAGTGTTTGAACGGGTGGCTGAGTGTCTCTGCTGAGTCCGGCCCGGTCAGCGTGGCTCACTTACTATTCTCACCGGGGGCCAGCGGCTGTGGTCAGCTGCCCCCGCCCCCCTGATTCCTGCTCTATACAGTGTGCCACAATGTTTGAACGGGTGGCTGAGTGTCTCGGCTGAGTCCGGCCCGGTCAGCGTGGCTCACTTGCTATTCTCACCGGGGGCCAGCGGCTGTGGCCAGCTGCCCCCGCCCCCTGATTCCTGCTCTGTACAGTGTGCCCCAGTGTTTGAACGGGTGGCTGAGTGTCTCTGCTGAGTCCGGGGCCAGCGGCTGTGGCCAGCTGCCCCCGCCCCCCTGATTCCTGCTCTGTACAGTGTGCCCCAGTGTTTGAACGGGTGGCTGAGTGTCTCTGCTGAGTACGGCCCGGTCAGCGTGGCTCACTTACTATTCTCACCGGGGCCAGCGACTGTGGCCAGCTGCCCCCGCCCCCCTGATTCCTGCTCTGTACAGTGTGCCCCAGTGTTTGAACGGGTGGCTGAGTTTCTCTGCTGAGTCCGGGGCCAGCGGCTGTGGCCAGCTGCCCCCGCCCCCCTGATTCCTGCTCTGTACAGTGTGCCCCAGTGTTTGAACGCGTGGCTGAGTGTCTCTGCTGAGTCCGGCCTGATCAGCGTGGCTCACTTACTATTCTCACCGGGGGCCAGCGGCTGTGGCCAGTTGCCCCCGCCCCCCTGATTCCTGCTCTGTACAGTGTGCCCCAGTGTTTGAACGGGTGGCTGGGTGTCTCTGCTGGGTCCGGCCCGGTCAGCGTGGCTCACCTACTATTCTCACCGGGGGCCAGCGGCCCAGTCAGCGGCCCAGTCAGCGTGGCTCACTTACTATTCTCACCGGGGGCCAGCGGCTGTGGCCAGCTGCCCCCGCCCCCCTGATTCCTGCTCTGTGCAGTGTGCCCCAGTGTTTGAACGGGTGGCTGAGTGTCTCTGCTGAGTCCGGCCCGGTCAGCGTGGCTCACTTACTATTCTCACCGGGGGCCAGCGGCTGTGGCCAGCTGCCCCCGCCCCCCTGATTCCTGCTCTGTACAGTGTGCCCCAGTGTTTGAACGGGTGGCTGAGTGTCTCTGCTGAGTCCGGCCCGGTCAGCGTGGCTCACTTACTATTCTCACCGGGGGCCAGCGGCTGTGGCCAGCTGCCCCCGCCCCCCTGATTCCTGCTCTGTACAGTGTGCCCCAGTGTTTGAACGGGTGGCTGAGTTTCTCTGCTGAGTCTGGGGCCAGTGGCTGTGGCCAGCTGCCCCCGCCCCCCTGATTCCTGCTCTGTACCATGTGCCCCAGTGTTTGAACGGGTGGCTGAGTTTCTCTGCTGAGTCCGGGGCCAGCGGCTGTGGCCAGCTGCCCCGCCCCCTGATTCCTGCTCTGTGCAGTGTGCCCCAGTGTTTGAACGGGTAGCTGAGTGTCTCTGCTGAGTCCGGGGCCAGCGGCTGTGGCCAGCTGCCCCCGCCCCCCTGATTCCTGCTCTGTACAGTGTGCCCCAGTGTTTGAACGGGTGGCTGAGCGTCTCTGCTGAGTCCGGCCCGGTCAGCGTGGCTCACTTACTATTCTCACCGGGGGCCAGCGGCTGGCGCCAGCTGCCCCCGCCCCCCTGATTCCTGCTCTGTACCCTGTGCCCCAGTGTTTGAACGGGTGGCTGAGTGTCTCTGCTGAGTCCGGGGCCAGCGGCTGTGGCCAGCTGCCCCCGCCCCCCTGATTCCTGCTCTGTACAGTGTGCCCCAGTGTTTGAACGGGTGGCTGAGTGTCTCTGCTGAGTCCGGGGCCAGCGGCTGTGGCCAGCTGCCCCCGCCCCCCTGATTCCTGCTCTGTACCGTGTGCCCCAGTGTGTGAACGGGTGGCTGAGTGTCTCTGCTGAGTCCGGGGCCAGCGGCTGTGGCCAGCTGCCCCCGCCCCCCTGATTCCTGCTCTGTACAGTGTGCCCCAGTGTTTGAACGGGTGGCTGAGTGTCTCTGCTGAGTCCGGCCCGGTCAGCGTGGCTCACTTACTATTCTCACCGGGGGCCAGTGGCTGTGGCCAGCTGCCCCCGCCCCCCTGATTCCTGCTCTGTACAGTGTGCCCCAGTGTTTGAACGGGTGGCTGAGTGTCTCTGCTGAGTCCGGCCCGGTCAGCGTGGCTCACTTACTATTCTCACCGGGGGCCAGCGGCTGTGGCCAGCTGCCCCCGCCCCCTGATTCCTGCTCTGTACAGTGTGCCCCAGTGTTTGAACGGGTGGCTGAGTGTCTCTGCTGAGTCCGGGGCCAGCGGCTGTGGCCAGCTGCCCCGCCCCCCTGATTCCTGCTCTGTACAGTGTGCCCCAGTGTTTGAACGGGTGGCTGAGCGTCTCTGCTGAGTCCGGCCCGGTCAGCGTGGCTCACTTACTATTCTCACTGGGGGCCAGCGGCTGTGGCCAGCTGCCCCCGCCCCCCTGATTCCTGCCCTCTACCCTGTGCCCCAGTGTTTGAACGGGTGGCTGGGTGTCTCTGCTGAGTCCGGCCCGGTCAGCGTGGCTCACTTATTATTCTCACCGGGGGCCAGCGGCAGTGGCCAGCTGCCCCCACCCCCCTGATTCCTGCTCTGTACAGTGTGCCCCAGTGTTTGAACGGGTGGCTGAGTGTCTCTGCTGAGTCCGGGGCCAGCGGCTGTGGCCAGCTGCCCCTGCCCCCTGATTCCTGCTCTGTACAGTGTGCCCCAGTGTTTGAACGCGTGGCTGAGTGTCTCTGCTGAGTACGGCCCGGTCAGCGTGGCTCACTTACTATTCTCACCGGGGGCCAGCGGCTGTGGCCAGCTGCCCCTGCCCCCTGATTCCTGCTCTGTACAGTGTGCCCCAGTGTTTGAACGCGTGGCTGAGTGTCTCTGCTGAGTACGGCCCGGTCAGCGTGGCTCACTTACTATTCTCACCGGGGGCCAGCGGCTGTGGCCAGCTGCCCCCGCCCCCCTGATTCCTGCTCTGTACAGTGTGCCCCAGTGTTTGAACGGGTGGCTGAGTGTCTCTGCTGAGTTCGGCCCGGTCAGCGTGGCTCACTTACTATTCTCACCGGGGGCCAGCGGCTGTGGCCAGCTGCCCCCGCCCCCCTGATTCCTGCTCTGTACAGTGTGCCCCAGTGTTTGAACGGGTGGCTGAGTGTCTCTGCTGAGTCCGGCCCGGTCAGCGTGGCTCACTTACTATTCTCACCGGGGGCCAGCGGCTGTGGCCAGCTGCCCCCGCCCCCCTGATTCCTGCTCTCTACCCTGTGCCCCAGTGTTTGAACGGGTGGCTGAGCGTCTCTGCTGAGTCCGGCCCGGTCAGCATGGCTCACTTACTATTCTCACCGGGGGCCAGCGGCTGGCGCCAGCTGCCCCCGCCCCCCTGATTCCTGCTCTCTACCCTGTGCCCCAGTGTTTGAACGGGTGGCTGAGCGTCTCTGCTGAGTCCGGCCCGGTCAGCGTGGCTCACTTACTATTCTCACCGGGGGCCAGCGGCTGTGGCCAGCTGCCCCCGCCCCCTGATTCCTGCTCTGTACAGTGTGCCCCAGTGTTTGAACGGGTGGCTGAGTGTCTCTGCTGAGTTCGGCCCGGTCAGCGTGGCTCACTTACTATTCTCACCGGGGGCCGGCGGCTGTGGCCAGCTGCCCCCGCCCCCCTGATTCCTGCTCTGTACAGTGTGCCCCAGTGTTTGAACGGGTGGCTGAGTGTCTCTGCTGAGTCCGGCCCGGTCAGCGTGGCTCACTTACTATTCTCACCGGGGGCCAGCGGCTGTGGCCAGCTGCCCCCGCCCCCCTGATTCCTGCTCTGTACAGTGTGCCCCAGTGTTTGAACGGGTGGCTGAGTGTCTCTGCTGAGTCCGGGGCCAGCGGCTGTGGCCAGCTGCCCCCGCCCCTGATTCCTGCTCTGTACAGTGTGCCCCAGTGTTTGAACGGGTGGCTGAGTGTCTCTGCTGAGTCCGGCCCGGTCAGCGTGGCTCACTTACTATTCTCACCGGGGGCCAGCGGCTGTGGCCAGCTGCCCCCGCCCCCCTGATTCCTGCTCTGTACAGTGTGCCCCAGTGTTTGAACGGGTGGCTGAGTGTCTCTGCTGAGTCCGGGGCCAGCGGCTGTGGCCAGCTGCCCCCGCCCCCCTGATTCCTGCTCTGTACAGTGTGCCCCAGTGTTTGAACGGGTGGCTGAGTGTCTCTGCTGAGTCCGGCCCGGTCAGCGTGGCTCACTTACTATTCTCACCGGGGGCCAGCGGCTGTGGCCAGCTGCCCCCGCCCCCCTGATTCCTGCTCTGTACAGTGTGCCCCAGTGTTTGAACGGGTGGCTGAGTGTCTCTGCTGAGTCCGGCCCAGTCAGCGTGGCTCACTTACTATTCTTACCGGGGGTCAGCGGCTGTGGCCAGCTGCCCCCGCCCCCCTGATTCATGCTCTGTACAGTGTGCCCCAGTGTTTGAACGGGTGGTTGAGTGTCTCTGCTGAGTCCGGTCCGGTCAGCGTGGCTCACTTACTATTCTCACCGGGGGCCAGCGGCTGTGGCCAGCTGCCCCCGCCCCCCTGATTCCTGCTCTGTACAGTGTGCCCCAGTGTTTGAACGGGTGGCTGAGTGTCTCTGCTGAGTCCGGCCCGGTCAGCGTGGCTCACTTACTATTCTCACCGGGGGCCAGCGGCTGTGGCCAGCTGCCCCCGCCCCCCTGATTCCTGCTCTGTACAGTGTGCCCCAGTGTTTGAACGGGTGGCTGAGTGTCTCTGCTGAGTCCGGCCCGGTCAGCCAGAGGTTCTGGGTAAGCCTGGCTGTAGTCTCCTCGGCCCTTGGTAAGATGTCACACGGAGGCCACTTGTAGAGTGGAGGGAACGTGGGCGGGGGAGGAGTGGAAGAGGTAAATTCAATGCACATACCCTCCTTCACCAACAGACCAGATAATCACAGGTCGACCACAAGTCCTGGATGTAGCGCTATAATGCCTCTTATACTAAGAAACGCTTGCAGACTTGCAGACACCAGCCATAGGATCAGAACGGCCGTCACAGAATGATGTAACCGTGTTGATGCAGCTGCAAAAACAACAACAACAACAATGAAAAACAAGCAGGGGCCGGGACTGGCCGACTAACTTTGAAGTTCAATAACTGGTACCTTACTGCCTTAATAATACTCTTTCTCTCTCTGTCTGTCACTGATGATGAGCTCTGCCTACTCATCAGACGGCTTGAAAAACCACATGGATTTCAACCTGTGGAGGAAATTACAGATTTTTTTTTGGTCAATTCTCACGTTAAGGGGCTGGAAGGCAGCCAAACACCCAAATATATGCTCAAGAGCCTTCAAAAAGTGATGTTACCATAATATGTCTCCCTTTAGCCAAGAGCTTAATGAGCTGCACAGATACTTTGTAGACCTGGGGTATGACTCTCATGTTTTCATGTGGCCTGAAAGGAAGTCCAAGAATCAAGTTCCTGGCTGAAAGAACAACGTCCTGCAAACTTTATTCTGACAACAAAATAACAATAATAACAAGTTGTTGTCTAATTTTATCAGTTAAATGATCCCTAAATCAAATTTGCAATCAATAACAGTTCCTAATGTAAAGATGTGTGACGCTAAGTCAAGACAATATTAAAAATCTGTGAGAACTAAACACAGCAGACAGGAAGTCCAGTCAGTCATGGCTCAGACTAACAACTGAAAAAGACTTTCAGATGTGTTTCACATGGAATAAAGAGACACGGTTTCATCCATCAATAATCAGTTTTAATCAACAACGGGAAGAGACTAAAATAAAGACATTAAACATTTTTACATTCTTTTTACCAAACATCTTGTGCTAATTAAACAGAAAACTTTATTGATAAACACTCAACTTAACAATATGTTACAGTTAACCTTTAATATTTAAGTTGCATTATGACACAAATTTAGGTTCAAATGTAAAATAATGTTCTTTAAACCCACAGGGGGAGTTTGTCTTGTTGCAGCAGCAGCAGGACGTAGATGAGGGCAGTTATCAAGTAGAGTGAGAGAGAAAATCAACAATATTTACATCATTATTCTGGTCACCTGATGTTTGATAATGGAGTGTGGTTTTACACATGGACCTTGTTCCTGTTGCAGGTTTTACTCTCAGAATAAACTAAGATTCAGTTCTAATGTTGTTTGTGTTTAAGTGACGGCAGCAGCTCTGACTGACTGTGAGGAAACATCGCTGGCTGCTGTTTGTCAGCCTGAACTGCAGGAGAGGACAGCAGGACTCCCTCTGACTTTGAGAGCTTCTGGAAAAAGCTGCAAGAAAAGGTGAGGAAAAAACAGCTTCACTCTGTCCTGGACTCTGCAGGAGTCCAGAAGGTTTTTTTGTGTCTGTCTCCAAGAGCTTAATTAAGTCCATGAGGTCTAATATGAACCATGTCCAGCTCCACTGGTCCAGTTAAACAGAAGAGAAAAGTGAAGAGAGAATAAGGAGGCAGCAGGAGGACAGGTGCAGCTCAACAGGTTCAACTCACTGACTTTTCCCTTTAAGAACTAAACAACATTATAAACATGATCATCCTCTTTATCTCTAACTGCTCTGCTCCACTGTCACTGACACCTTCACTGGTAACAGCTGCACTGGGAGCTTATCATCAGTGTAAATGAATGGAAACATCTTGTGAGTGAAAGTGTGTGTGAAGGTGTGTATGTGTGTGTTAGTATCAGGATCAGAGAACGACAGGTTTCCTCTGTTCAAGTCCAGATTCACTCTGATCCTCTGGAGCTTCTCCTGAACTGAGAGATCGATGTCTGGACCTGATGGTGAATGAGCTGAGTATTTACCTCCATAGAACCCTATTCTCCATGATCCAGACAATATGTTGAATCCCTTCCTCTGCACAGACTCTGGTAACACACCCAGTATCCAGCATATATTGTCTCCAACCTGGACATCCCAGCTGTGAGTCCCTGAGTTAAAACCCTCAGAGCCCAGGACAGAGCAGAAAGAATCAATCCTCTCTGGATTGTCAGGAAGCTGCTGTTTGTCTCCTCGTCTCACACTGGTCAGATCTTCAGACAGGATGACTCTTGGATCAGCAGTGTTTGGGTCCAGAAGCACAGGACTGTAGGAGACCATGTCCTTCATCTTGTTCCAGATGTTGAAGGTCAGGTTGCCCAGGTGTTTGGCCTGGTCTATCAGAGCTCCTGAGTCCAGCTGTGGATCCTCCAGCAGGGGGCGCTGCTGGACTCTTTCCACTGCAGCCTTGTAGTTGAGCAGGAATGAGACGTCTTCAGCTCTCAGCTGCTCCTCTGTGGCTCTGACTGTGTGTGAAAGAGCTGCTATCTCTCTGCTTAGAGCCTCGATCTTCTCCTTCATCCTCTGGCTCTTCTGCTCCTCTTCCTCCCTCAGTGCAGCCATCCTGGCCTCCTCTTCCTCTTGTAGAAACTGGTGAAGCTTCTTAAACTGCTCCTTAATCTGCCTCTGTGTGTGTCGGGCCTGGACCTTAATGTGTTCTGCTGTTTGATCAAACTTCACTTGAACTTTTTCAAAACCCTTTAACTTCTTCTTTAAGGGCTCCAGAGTTTCCTCAAGTTCCTTCTTGAGTTGTGAAGCAGCTTCATTGATGGGTCTGAATCTGTGGTTGGTGTGTTTTTCTGAATCTCTGCAGATGAGACACACTGGCTGCTGATGGTCCAGACAGAAGAGTTTGAGTTTCTCAGAGTGCAGACTGCAGAGAGCCTCTGAAGATCTCTGCTCTCTCTGCTGTAAGAAGCTCTCACACAGGTTCTTCAACACCAGGTTACGAGGTGGTTCATCCTTTGAAGATCTTCTCTTACAGACTGGACACAGTGGATCTTGTTTCTGTCTCCACCAGCTCTTCAGACAGTCTTTACAGAAGCTGTGGCTGCAGGACAGAAGAACAGGATCTCTGTAGACCTCCTGACAGACCTGACAGCAGAGATCCACCTCTGGTCTGGAAGCCATTTAGTGTGTGAGTGAAGCTGAAAACACAGCAGACAGGAAGTAGAGTCAGTCATGGCTCCCCTCCCTCCTCTACTGACTTGACTGAAGTTTACTGTGACTCTGAGTCCAGGTTTTAGTCAAACTCACCTTCAGTGTGTGGAGTGTCAGCAGGTTGAAGCAGCAGTGTTGGAGCTGGACTCACTCACAGGAAGTTGGTAGTTTGGTCTGAAGCTCAATCTGATCGTCTCTTCTTCAGTCTGTGACTCTGCGACTGACGAGGAACAGACTGTTTCCTGGTTTGTCTCAGGTGAATCAGGTTAGGGGGCGGAGCTTTGACACACCTACAAACAGGTTGAGTTTCATTCCAGACCTTTGATTCATTGCTGGAAACAGTTGTTGCAGCAGCTCAGTTTCGTTTCTGTTTGTGATCATGAATCAGAAAAGTCAGAAGAACTTGTTCCTGTCAGATAAATGTGCTGCAGTGAATATCAGTCACAGAGATGTGGAGCAGAAACATGAAGAGCTGTGACAAGAAAAGTATCAGGAGTTCAAACTTGCAGGACTGGAGTAAACGTGTTCATGAGTTGTTTGTCTCTGATGAACTGAGTTGGACAGAAACCAGGATCAGCTCCTGACCTTTGAGAGAAGCCTTTAGAGTTGGGGCCTTGCACTAAAGCTGTGTGGTTGAGTTGAGACTCACCTATAAACCTACCATCCCACTTTATGACCTGGTTGACAAGGTGTGAAAACAGCAGCTTGGGTCATAAGGAACTCAACAAAGGCAGCCTTCTGACATTTTACAGACTATATTATTGAGAATCAGCAGGTTTATCAATAATCAGTCAGAGAAAATCAAAGTGAGATGGCTGTTGAGGAAGCTGATCGATCAGCACTTCTATCTACTGGAGAAATATCAGAGAGAGGATTTCATGTGAGTTTCAGACCGCCGCATTATGTCAACACTGTTTTTATGTGTATGTTGAAGTTCCAGTGGTTCGTCAGTAGGTGGTGCTGTTGTTCAGGTTTGAAAGAGCGACTATCAGAGAAACAGAGACAGTGGAAGTTCCTGTCAGACCCTGGACTGACAATTCAAAGGGACATCAGAGAGAATCTGATTTACACTGGCTTTTTTATTTTTTTAATTTGATTTATTTAAACAACTTTATTTAAACGCTTCCTCCACAGAAACTCAGTGAACAGGATTGAAATGTAAACTGAGATAAAACTAGTATTTCTTTGTTGGATCACACTTTTAGACTGATGTGATCTTGTACTTGTTGATCAGGTATAAAAACCAGCTGCAAACTCAAACTGTACAAATATCAACTGTGTCTTCTTATGTTTCAGTTTCCTCCTTTTACAAGTTCTTAGTTCATATTTGGTGAGGCTGAGTTTATCATCCAAGGTTGTCTTGTGTGTGGAGGGAGTAACTCTATGTACAACTTGCCTTGCTTTTCAGTTGCAATGTGAATTTTTACTCTTTGAATATTTTACTTTTATCATGTAGTTTAATTTCCAACATCTCTGTTTTTATATTGAATAGTTAGCGATGCTGTTAGAGTGATGCAGTTACCTTTAAACACTACCACCATTTTAAATGGAAACTGTCTGATACTTAGAGAGTTTAATGGATGAACACAGGAGGCTGTAAAACAATCTGCTGATTCAGTATTGTCTTACAGATGACATCGTTCTTTCCAGGAACCTGCTGTAAGTATAATGCTGTTTATTGATCATGAATTATGAGTAAACTGTATTTTATAATGGATGTTTTTTTAATACACTTTTTTATGGATATACATATATATATGTATACATGTAGATTAAAAAAACAAAAGCACAGTATTGAATGAAACCACTTCACTGTTCTTGATGTGACTATCTGACCTCATCAGTACAGTAGCTCCATTGTTTTGTTCTTCCTCTGCTCTTCCAGTGACTCTCCAGCGGGGGGCGCTGATGGTTTCCTGTCGTCCCTGTGCAGCGTTGTCTCCTCTGCCGCAGAAAAAGAGCGAGCAGCTGCTTCTCACATCCCAGCCTTTGCTCTGTCATCCTCCTCCCCTCCCTACCTCCCCCTCCTCCCTCAGGAAGGGGAGCACCACACCCTGTCAGCCAATCAGAGCCCAACTCCACCTTCTCCATCACATCATCTCAGTTTCCAAGGTAACAGGGCACCCCTCTCTCTCTCTCTCTATCTGTCTCTCTCTCTCTCCTTCTGTTTCCATACTGAAAGGTGCCGCATCATCACCATCATCCCTCCCATCCGTCCATCCCACCGTCCCATACTGGGAGCTGGTGGCTAGTTTAGCTTTAGCCTCCTCTCTGTTAGCACCATCTCTCGCTCTCTCTCTCTCTCTCTCTCTGCAGTGGGATTGCCACCATCAACATCAAAGGCACCTCCCTCTCTCGCTCTCTCACTCTCTCTCTCTCTCTCTCTGCATCCTCCAACAGCAAAGAGGAAGAAAAACAAGGGAACGACATGGACTAAAGGAGAAGAAGAAGAAGAGAGATGTGGTAGGTCCTGCTGAACCTGCTCATAATGTGTGTGTGTGTGTGTGTGTGTGTGTGTGTGTGTGTGTGTTGAGCCTAATCCTTCAAGGAATGCTGATTCAATGAGCTGTCTGATGCTAATGTTCGCAGAAGGATGCAAGGAAGGAGAGGAGAAGATAAAGAGGGAGAGAGAGAGAGAGGAGCAGAGGGAGGTGACTCCCAGTCTCTCTCTCTCTCTCTCTCTCTCTCTCTGAGCTTTTGTTATGGAGGCCTGCTCTGCAGAAGAGCTCACTCTGCCTGCTGCATACAGAAAGAGGCCAACACCTCTCCTCTCTATTCCCAGTCTGCCTCCTTCCTTCCTTCCTTCCTTCACTCATTCATGGTGGGCCGGGCCGTCTCACCGGCTCCCTGTGTCGCTGCCGCTGCCGCTGCTTTAAAAGCCTCATATTGTTTCCTGTGTGCGTTTGGAAGTCCGACTTCCTGCGGCGACGGTTTCTGATCGGTGTTTACTACTCCTCGAGCTTTGTTGTCACTCAGAGTTCAGACTGAGAAGTCAAAACTCATGTTTTGTTCAGGATGTGACGTCTAAAGTGTTTACTGGTGTTTTTAAACACTCAGAGATCAGAGCGAGAGCAAACACACTCCTCTGAAACCAGGTGTTGATGTTGTTGAAAGGAGGAGTTCAGGCCTCGCCTCCTTCCTCCCTCCCCACCTCAACAGAGCGTGTGTGGTGTCCCCTTCAGACATTTTGACTCGTCATCTCAGGGAAAACTCAGGTGATCCAGCTTCATGTTCTTCTCCTGCTTTCCCAGTTCCTACGTCACAGAGGTGTGGACGTGGATTCATGTGATGATCTCATGAAGCTCGGTGATGAGAGTGTGACACTGACCGCAGTCAGTGTGGCTCTGGTTGAACTGTTTGTCTGGACTTTTTCCAGTGGCTTCACCCTAAATCACCATGAACTGAAGCCACAAACTGATCAGGGTTCAGTCTTCAGTCTAATTTGCTGAGTCACGTTGCACAAGCTGCTGTTGTTCACTAAAGATCAAAACAACAGGGTCTTATTTGTTTCTGTAATGATCCATGTGCACACAGATGTGTTCAGGTAAAAGTCTGTTGATCGATCGCCCCTAAAAAGTTTGCCTAAATCCATCAGACATCTGATCACTGATCCCAGATCTCAGATACAAATACGGAGAGTTACTGTTTTTATTATTGATGATTGATAGAAAGATCCTGAAAGCCTTAAACTTTGTGTTACTTGTTTACTTTGGAGTATTTCCAACCTTATTTGAGCTTTGTTGTTTGTTCAGATCGATGAGTTTTAAATGATCTTATGGTCACATGATCAGACTTAAGAGAAGAGGAAGTGCAGGAGGGGAAATGAGGAAATCGTTGGACTGCATTTCCAGTGGTTCAGTCTGAAAGGTGCATCCTCATGTTTAACATGACGAGGAGTGAGATGAAAGGTTTTTATTTTCCTGGTGTTTGCCGAAGAGGAAAGTGTTTTCATCAGCTCAGTGTGTTGTTGCTGATCAGAGAGCGGGTGGAGCAGGTTCTGTGGACACAGTCAGTCTAATGAGAGTCTTTGTGACGATGCTTTGTGTAGTTCAGCTTTCAATGAAGCTGCTTTCATACTGCCGTGTGTGTGTGTGTGTGTGTGTGTGTGTGTGTGTGTCGGTGGTTTCCCAGGTGGATTCTTCTGTTCTTTGTTTCTATTGTATTAAAGTAGAAACAGCACGTAGGGAGTGAAATCATGAGGCGGAGGAGGAGGGTCTCTAAAGGCAGATGAGTTGATGATATCATTTCCATGTTGAGTGGCAGGAGCAGCTCAGCTCAGGCCAGTGTCCACACCACAGGAAATGATGTCACTATGACCTGGGCTGAGAAAGGTGTGGAGGGCTGAAGTGGATGTAGGCTTCTCCTGTAACTGAGACAAAGATGGAGGAGGAACTTCCTGTGCATCCAGACTCAGATCAGTCAGGCTGTTCAGTGACTCGTAGCTGCAGTGGTTTGTGGACACGATGATCGAGCTGTTAGTGTAGCGTCTCCTTCTCTGTTTTTCTGAAAACAGACCAAACACACCGTAACACCTGGGCTTCCTGTCCACATCTAAACCTGTCACCATCTTCTCCTCTGTCTTGGTGCATTGGACATTTTAACACAGCATACATGAGGCTTTAACAGCAGACGACATGAGTTAGATTTTAGCCTTTTATTCAGGTTCAGTTCATTTTCAATCTCTCTGTATCAACACTGTAAGAAAGTCTCAACCTCCATGTTGGAAAAACACAACATCACCATCTGTAGATTCCTCTGTGTGGCTGCTGTGATTCAGACGAGATTTCTCTGCTCTAATCAGACGAGCTCCTCTCAGCTGAACGCTGACCAGGTGATATTTCAGTCACAGAAACAGTTTATGGATGTTCAGGCTGAGGGGAGCTCACTGTCTGTACAGTGAAATGTGTTTGTTGACACAGGGATCAGTGTTAATACACAGGGATCAGTCCACAGTCACTTTGTTAGAAGAAGTAGGTAAAAGTCTTCAGCTGTTTGAACATCCTTCAAAATAAACTTCCTCACTGTGGCCCTTCTGCTCCATGACCTTGGTCCCTGTGACCTCTGACCTCCAGCGTTTCCTCCTCGGCCTCCTGCCTCCTTAAACCAACACAGTCACATATTAGAGATGACTAATGAGTGAGCTGTACTGGATCTCCCAGCACAGAGGGAAAGGCTCCCTCAGGATGGTTTGTAATTAGCCCGGAGCCGTTTGTGTTTACTGAAGTCAGTTTAGGTCAAGCTCGTTTCAGAAGAACTTAATTAACACATCTGGAGATGTTTTACACAGAATTCATACAAACAGGAGTATTTTTGTCACAACTGTCTGATTTCTGTCATTGGTTTCTTCAGTAGTCATTGAAATCCTGTAGTGTGTCATGAAACATGATGTTCTCCCACGATCCACCAGAACACCCTCATATGAAGCTCCTTGTCATTAATCCAAAGCTGAGAGTACTGACTTAACACATCGTAGTCAAATGTCCCATAGATGTTCAACCACCCATGGGAACCCTAAAATCTCCTAAAGTTCAACAAGAAACCTTCTGAAGACCACGAAAACCTCCAAAACCTCCTCACTGACCACTACCTCCTCCTAAAGAACCACTAGAGCCTTCGTCATGAAATCTAAAACCAGTGTACCTAGTGTAGTTCTAGCTGCTGCGCTGACACAGACACTAACACATGTCTGAAATCATAAGCTGTTCTTTAACCAGCTGATCTCTCGTCTGCTCGGCTGCCTCAGTGTCTCCACAGTCGGTCCCTGCAGAGCCGACGCCCTGAATCCACAGTGGAGATGACACGGGTCCACTATACGTCATCACACAGACATGATAGTAAAAAGCTGTACAAGTGGTGACGGCAGCAGCGTTTTGTAATCAGTAATCTGATTACTCTGGCAGCAGTGATCAATATAAAATGCTTTAAATCACAATCGATGGATTTCACAGAGAGCTGCTAACTTCATGCTTTTTTTAATGAAAGTCCTGGGAACAATCACATGCTCTTTCTTCTATGTACTGGAAATATTTCTTTCTTTTTTCACCAGTTTTTACACAAAAAACCAGAAGAAGAACAACTTCATTAGAACGGAAGTTAATCAAAGGAACAGCTAAAAGTTGGATCAGTGTTGAGTCCAGTTTGTCCTTGAACCACAAACAGAGACACGTGATGTTCAGACCCAGTGTGACATGATAATGAAGCTCCTGAGAGAGAGAGACCCCTGAGAGCAGAGGGGCCCCAACCTCAATAGAGCTGGGAACTCAGTCAGCTGTGTGTGTGTGTGTGTGTGTGAACACCCACCATCCCCCACCCCTATAGTTAAACAGAACAAATCACCCACAGTGTGTTAATGTGTGTGTTTGTGTGCTGCTGCATGACGAGGGTCAGGGGTCAGGGTCGTCCTGCTGCTCCTCTCTGGAGACTACAGATCACTTTAACCCCCCCCCCACCCTACACACACAGGGTTTCTGTGATTGTGCAGCCTACACTATAATTTCTTTTTGAAAGTGAAACTGTTGATCGTCGATGAGAAAAAACACAAACGGTACAAATATTTTTAAAACCCAGAGACACTGTTGTCAGTTTAATGAAAATACCTCGATGTCTCCGACTGAGTGTTTTCACCTCCTTCCTTCTCTTGCCTCCTCTCTCTTCTTCTCCTCTTCTCATCATATCCACCTTTTTTCCATCCTCTTCCATATTGCCATCTCTCCTCCTCCTCCTCCTCCTCCTCCTCCTCCCCCTCTGTATCGATAGCATCAGCTCAGACCTCAGGGTGTGGCAGCTTCTGCTTCTGATCACAGCACTGAGACACTGTGACCATGAGCTTCATCAACATTCGCTCAAATGTTGATGAACAGCAAGAAAATATCAGGAAACTCAGGTCAGAGACATGAAACACAAACTACAGCCACGTTTTCTCGCCGTCATGTGACAGTAACACATTTTCATAAATGTATCTGATGTGCAGAGGCCTGGAACATGCTTCTCTGAGCTGCACATGTGCAACAGTTGAATTTGTTTTGTTCATTTTCAGAGTTTAAATAAAGTTTATGTTTTAATTCCCGGGGATGTGCAGAATCTAAAACTGAACAGGTTAGATTGTTGTGTATGAGAAATACTCTCACTTTCTATCTTCAATACAGTAAAAATATTGCACATGGGAGGGAATATTGTGTTATTAGATGTTATTGAATATTGATCAGATTAGATGCACCGATCTGCTTTGTGTCTCTTCGGCTGCTAGCTAGCAGAGAGCCATTAGCACAAATGCTAAGCTCCTGCTGTGACCAGAGGCAACTACAAAATCTGGATCAGCACCATGATGTCTGATGTCTGATGAATAAATCAATATCAAACCTGACACTGGATCTGATTGGTCCCATATCTGGTTGAGATTACCCATAACCCCCTGCTCTGTTTATATGTGACTCCAGCTCAGTCTGAAGTGGTTTATTTTATAATCATGAAGTGTTTGAAAAAGTTGATTTCATCAGAGTGAGTTAGTCGACCTCTTTCTGAGGCAGAGAGACCATTTTCTGGAAGATAAATTATTGATCTCGCTCTCTCTCTCTCTCTCTCTCTCTCTCTCTCTCTCTCTCTCTCTCTCTCTCACACACACACACACTGTTATCTGACAAAGTGCACAAAGTCATACTTTAATAAACACATTTACGTCTTTTAATTAGTCGACAGCTCACACTCAGACGTCTGAGAGCTGAACATGAAAACATCCATCCAAGGTCAAGGTCGTTGAAGTGTGTCCACGCCCTTCGTCTCTCACACACTGAAACCTTCCTGATCTCACTTCACCGTCCGTCGTCATCGCTATAAATAAATATCTGAGTCCAGAGACAGACGAGCTCACACACACAAACACACACACTGTTACAACATGTCTGATTTGGCCTCCATAAGAAATTACTTATTATTTCATGAACAATCTTTGGTGCTAATTCTCCAAATCTGCAGTTTTACAGTTCAATGTGACCTTCACTCCTCCTGCTCCTCCTCCTGCTCCTCCTCCTGCTCCTGATTCACTCTGTCGTATCTATCAGTAACTTACAGTGCTCATATGTCAATCAGGGATCCATTAATATTGGCTTTATAAATGAATCTATAATATTTCTGACCAGTGTCTACCTGTTTGTTTGTTGCATCAGTGTGTTTGTCTCTAAATGAGACATGTGCTGGTGGCACATGCTGCTGAGGTCAGTTTCCTGAGACAACATTTCCCATCAGCCCCTTTGCTTCCTCTCGCTCTTCTTTGACATTTACACAGTAATGAATCACTGACACCCTCCTAGCTCCCCTCATGATAAATCTGTTTGTGTTGTTAAATCACTGAAAGATTTTGAGCAGGAAGTGTTTTTGAGAACTTGTCTCGATGGTGTGTTCAAAGTTCCTCCGACACCTGAGTTGTGACAGCTGAAGTGAGGCTTTGGTTTCTTTTGCTGAGATAAAGAAAATCACTGATCACTGTGTGTCAGTGTGTGATGTGTTTGTGTGTTGTTGTTGTTGTTGTTGTTGTTTTGGCTGCATTGAAGGATTTTATAGTCTGCTCAGAAAGCTCTGGATTGACCCATGAACATATCACTATCATCCTCACTCCTTATTCCTGATCAGTTTACAGTGGTGTTAATGTTGAAGTTGCGTGAACGGCTCTTCACGTCAGCACGTCCTCCATGTTTGTTCCAGCTGCTTCGCTGCTCTGAGTTATCTACAGATTTGACTTTAAAGGTAAAGATGGTTTTAGCAGTAGGATGAACGTCTGAGGAGAGTTTTATCTGGAGGAGGACGTGACTTATTGCAATTTTGCATGAAAACATCTTTATCACATCTCCGTTTGTCCTGATTGTCTGACTGTGTTCAGGTCACTGTGTGTGTGTGTGTGTGTAAGGAAACACTGAGCGGTAATAAAACCTGAGGAAGAAAAAAAACAAACTCCACCCACTAATGACTTGTTCTGGTTCCACTGGGAATCCAGACCTGAAAGAGAAGAGTGGTAATGTAATATAAAGTAATGCAGGAGCAAACCACTGCAGAGGAATGGATATATTGTTGGTAATTAGATCAGATGACGCATGATGATCTCATGTTTCAACTTTTATATGATTAACAACCCAGGTAATAAACCATTATTGATTTACTAGGCTTAAATAAATAGGACATTTGTCAAAAATACAAATAAAAAACTTAAAATCAGAGCAGATTTCAGAATAAAACACTCAGAGAAACCAAATCCTGCAAGTTGTTGGATGGTGGGTCCAAGTGGTGTGTGGCTGCTCTGTTGTGACATCACAAAGTGGCAGGAAGTCCTGACGGCTGGTTTTAAGGCTCAGTGTCTGAATACAGGCTGTGTGCATTTCTCTGTGGACTGAGGCTTTGATACTTTCACAGTATTAATATAGAACCTAGAGCTGCTTTATAATCACACTACACATGGACGTCTGCCTTTATACTGTATGGAGCTTTAAGACACACGTCTATCTTTATACTGTATGGAGCTTTAAGACACACGTCTACCTTTATACTATACGGAGCTTGATAGAAACACTGCTGTAACTCTGCAGAGCTCAGTGTTGCTCCGTCATCAGGTTTTAACAGGAAGTGCCTTTTTTGTGCTTTTAGAGCTGGATCTCTTCCACAGTCGTCCATCGTTCCTACATTTCCATCAGCAGCACTGGACTCAGGCTGCCTCTGATACATTTCACACCATGTGACTGAGTTAGATTTTAGTTTTAACCTCTGCTGCTCTCGGTCTGAAACACAGACACAGCGGCAGGAGGAAAGATTAACGACCAGGAACAGAAGATCCTCCAACATGTCTTCTTCCTCCCATATGATACATTATTCATGGTGGGGCTGGGCTGGAGGACCCTGGGACACACACACACACACACACACCCACACTGTTATTGCTCCATGTCTGCAGTCTGTGTCATGGCTGTATTTCCTTCTTCCACATCGACCTCTCACAGCAACACACGCTCCTTCAGCAACATTTGGTTTGTTTGATTTTATTAAATGATTTATGGCACTAAGTCGGCTGAGTGCTGAGTTCACCCCTGTGTGTGTGTTTCTGTGTGTGTATGTGTGTGTGCGTGCACCATGAGCTGTGGGTGTGGCCCGTCGTCGATGGAGAGCTGGTTGTGGCTGTGAGGGTGAAGCTGACTCTGTACCCAGAGTGTGAGGAACAGGATTTTAAAAGCTTCTGATGTTCGTTTAGATATTTATAGCGTGTGTTTTCAGCCCAGAGGAAAGTAAAGTGTAAAATACCAACGAGTTCGTACAGCAGTACATTTATCATTATTTTCAACCCTTTGAGCTGGACACACACTGACCTGAGTAAAAACATCCCATCATCCCCTGTGAACCGTCCTGACTGTTGACAAATGTCAGGAAAGATTTGGTTTGAAAGCTCTGAGGCAGGTTTCTTTAGCAACAATGCTAACAAGGCAGAGGAAGCGACTAGCTCGATCGGATTGGAGGAGGAGGATGAGGAGTAGGGCTGGGAATCTTTGGGCACCTCACGATTCGATTACGGTTATGATTCAGGGCTACGATTCGATTATAAAACGATTATTGATACGTCCTCGCTCCCTCCTCTACAACAAACGATGCCTAAGAAAGAACTGTGGCCAAGAAAAAGAAATCATCATTAATAAAGTCCAGTCCAGTCCAGGTATGCTAACAAAGCTAGCTATGCTAAGTAGCTGTTAGCTGCTGTGCAAAGGAAGGAAAGTTGCAAAACTTCTTGTTGGAGAAGCTGCAGCCAGAGAAAATTTAAAATTCATTCAAAGACTGAATCGATCATCAGAATGATCCTCCGAACTCGTTATGTTTCCTGACTGCCTCCATATTTCCTTTGTTTTCCTCGTCTGAGCTGCTGAAGTCTGATTCCTGTTTCTCTCTGTGACTTCAGCTGCTGTTACATAACTCCGCCTCATCCTCAGTGCAGCTTTAATCCGGCCTTTAATCTCACCAAACACTCATGAATCAGATCCCGGTGTAAACGGCCTCAGACTCCAGACTCTGCTGATTCACAAACAGACGTGAGTCACGAGATCAGAGAGGATCAGACGTCACAGAGGCCGTCGAGCTGTGAACGTGTACCAGGATCTGAATCTGAGAGAAAAGTGCTCTGAAAATACTCAGATTAAAGTGTGTGTGTGTGTGTGTTTTACACTGTATATGTACATGTGTGATGATGCACTCACGTGTCACTGTCGGCGTCTCTGCAGGAAACTGACCTACATACTGATGAAGTCATTAACACACTGTGGTGGGAGGGGTCACAGGAAGAGAGCAGAGGGTGTGTGTGACAGGCTGAGCTACCTGTCAATCATAAAGCCCCCTCCCACCCTAATTAGAGGACTTACTGTTCTTTAATTACAGGAAATTGAAACAGTGTTTGATTGATTAACTTATTAATTCAAATTAGATTTTCTGATCAATCTGATCAGCACAGTGGAACAGATTATTAGATGCATGAGTTCCTGGAGGTCAAGGAGTCTGTGGATAAGACTGAAACTAGTGTGAATTAACATTATAGCAGAGTAACGATGGTGGAGCATCACAGGCAGCTGACTCACAGGGGTCAAAGGTCACAGAGAGAACATTACAGGTTGTTTGATCTCGTTACAGCTGATGGGAATCGATGTTCGATCTGAGTCATGTGATCATCATAACACAGTTACATCCCAGCTCCTCCTCCCCTTACCCCTGCCCCCCTCCCTCTCTGCAGTGATGTGGGTGATGAGGTCATCCACGACGACGCCGATGATGTCACATCTATTCCTGCCAGTCCACCTCATCCTGACAGGCCTCAAAGACAGGAAGTGTTGAGCAGAGACAGAATCAGAGAGAAGGTCTTAAAGGACGAAGTCAGTGAATTATTTAGTTAAACAAAAATATAGTTTTAGAGACACGACTTGTTATTTTTTCTCTTTCTCCAGACGTGTTGAGGATTAAATAAAGTTGAGAGCTCACAGTCAAACCTGAAGTGAAACTGTGGAGATGTTTTAGCACCAGATTCTTCAGATTAAGATGAACAGAGAACCTACATTAAGCTTTAACATCCAGCCGTCTGTGGGTGTTTTGTGACTGACTCTGTCGTCTGCTGTGAAATGATGTTTTCAGCCTGAGCAGTTTGCCCACGTTGAATGTCAATGAGCAGCTGAGCCCTGAGTTTATGAACATTAATGATGGTGTCTAAGCAGCAGACGAGTCTCATTACAGCTCCGGGGAAAATGCAGGAGTCAGCTTAAGTGGTGTTGTACTTTTATTAAAAGTCAGAGTTGCACTTAGGAGTAGAGATGTCGCAGGCCGGGCCAGGCTGGGGCCGAGCCAGGCCAGGCCAGGCCGGGCTAGGCCGAGGTTGTGAACAACACAGATTGACAACACTGTGTCTCAGAATATCTGTGTATCAGCAGCGTCTCAAGTCATAACAGCTGTTTAATAAGTAATGTAATAACATATAATGCAGGGCACTATGTCTGCAGGCTGGAGTCTGTACTCTGAGGTCAAAGGTCATTTTTGTGGAGGAAGTAGAATTTGCATTTGTAGTCTCAGAAACTCGAGCAGAGTGAGACCTCATGTTTCTGCTTCACTGTGAAGATACAGACGGAGCTGCTGCTGCTGCTGCTGCTGGTCTCTCCTCTGATGAACTGGTCTGAACTGGTCTGAACTGGGTCATCAATCCTGTGACTGGTTTTCCTCCTGCTGCTCCACTGACATAATTTCTCTGCTGCTGATGCTGATCAATGCTGAGTCACACCCACACTGCATCACACTGCCTGCTGCCGGTCATACGGGTTACTGTGTGTGTGTGTGTATTTTCGCCATAAGTCACCATTTATAAATCAAGTATTATATCAATGACAAACCAGTTATTTAGCAGACGTCAGTGGTTCATATGATTGTTTATAAAAGTTAATGGTGAACAGACTTTTGAGATGATCGTTGATGCTGCACAGTGATTCACACAGTGAGTAAAAGTAAAACACCAGACTGACAATGTTTGACTTTGATTTTGGCCTCATGGTTTTATATCTGATTATTATAGACACTAGTGAAACATCACTACTTGAACATTTCTATCAATGAATTTATGATAATTATGTTATAATTTTTATTTTGATTAAGTTACATAGTAAAGACACGACCCACTGTGGTGCCTGTATCGTTGTATTGTATTGTACTATTTAGGGACTAAACAGTGAATATTATAGGTATTATGTGTATTCAATTGATCTTAATTGATGAAGCAAACCGAGACTTTCTCCCACATGGCGCTCAGACCTGCAGCCTGAGCTGAACTGGAGCTGGATGCATATTTTATGCAGAGAAAAGAGAATATGAATAAAACATTTTATTTGTCTGTTCGCTGCGTCTGCTGCTGCTGCAAAGGATTTAAAGCCACAGCTGAGTCGAAGGGGAGGACATGCATGGGGTGTGTGTGTGTGTGTGTGTGTGTGTGTGTGGTGCCATGCTGTGACAGGCTGAACAGACGGAGATGTGGAGGGAAAGTGTGAGAAAACGAACCAGTGAGTGGACGGAGGAGAGAGAGTGATGGAGGGTTTGTTGTGATGCGACCACATGTCTGATCTGCCTCCACATCTGGATTTACTCCATCTGGGATTATTCTTCTAATGCAGGGCAGATGGAGAGGTACCGTTGTGCAGTGTTTACTTTTTCCTTTATCTGTGTTTTGTGAGAATGAGTGTGAGTTTTAGCTGCTTGGATGATGATGATGATGATGATGAAAACACAGAGTGAAATTACTCATCAGTTTATTCTTTATTGATTGATTTAGTTGCTGTATCATCAGGATTTTGTTCACAGTAATCACAATAACAGATGTTGTTTTTTTTTTTTAACATACAGCACTTTTAGTTGCTTAGTCACCAAAAATATTTTAAATCTCAAAGTCTCTCATAAAGTGACTTTGATCATATAAATATATAGTTGTGCTTTGCTTCTCTTCGGTGAGTAAACAAGTGGCTTTAGACAAGTTGCAAAACCAGTTTCATACGTTTTGTTTCCTGGCTCTTGGAGCTGTTCCAGCAAAGCAAATCATATCACCATCATCTTATCACTAAGATCGTCTATGTAACAGCAGGCAGACAGATAGGCATTAATGGTAAGAGCAGTAGGGATGGGTACCTTTCACATTCGAACCGATACTCAGTACCGTATCGGTTCAAATGTGAATTGTCAATGAAACATCGGATAATATAACACCGTCGGTCGCCACCGTCAACAGACGAGTGTGTTATGAGAATGTCAGCGCTCAAGAGAGGAGATTATAAACAGAAACAGACATTGGGTGTTGAACTTATGGGCCATTTTATTGATAAACCGAGCGCCTTCCAGCAGATCGAGACACTTGAGGAAGTTTACAAAGTGATGGTTACCAGCGGTCTGTTCCGACCCAATTAAGAACCATACCACACATCTTTAACAGTTCTTTGTAAGGAACATGAGCATATCTACTTTGTCTGGCAAGAGCCGAGCCCGTTCCACGCTGACTGTGTCCCCAGCTGTGGAGAGTACTCTCTCAGAAGGAGTGGAAGATGCCTGCAAGCAAAGATATTTTTCTGCGTCCAATGCCTTTGCCGCATCCTCCGCTCTCACTCATGCACACCGCACGCGAGACGTGACAAGAAGGTGCGTTCAGGTACCGAAATGTGGTACCGATTTACTTCATGTGAATCAATACTCAGAACTTCGGGGGGGGATTTGGTCAGTACCAAAGAAGTACCACAGTACAACTGGGCAGCTTGTATAATTTGGTTCATATGTAATTGAGTGCTGAAGAATACCTCAACAATTTTCAGGCCCGGAAATATTTCACAGTGTTTCCTCTGCAAGAGCTTCAGTCACTTTTTAGTTTGCCAGTTCAAGTTGGCCAATTAGCTCATTTAAATGGTTGGTCATGATTTAGCTTGAGGGTGGTGTAGGTGGGGGAGGCCATTGTCTTTTACATACAGGGATCGGCAGCAGCCCTCGAAATTCTGCAGCATTTATCTCACTGCCCAGTGCCAGCGATTTCCTCGTGCCAGGCCTTGTTTCGAACAGCGTGTTGGACCCTGCTCTGTCCTGGGATGTGCTGTAGAGCTCAGAAGCACAGAAGGACTTTCTGTCTCCAGCTCTCAGCCTGGAGAGTCTGTCCTGCAGAGATGGCAGTGGATCCTGAGGTGGTATTTGGGGCTTCCTGGTGTTGGTGACCGTCGTCTTCATCCTGTCCAAGATGTTGAAAGGCAGGTTCCTCAGGTGTTCGTCAAAGTCTATCGGAACATGTGGCATCGCAGACGGGTAATTGAGGTGGAAACGTTGGACAGTGTCAGCTGTAGTCTTGTAGCTCTGCAGGAATGAGACATTATCAGCTCTCAGCACCTCCTCTGTGGCTCTGACTGTCACTGAAAGATCTGCTACTTCTTTGTCCAGAGCTTCACTCTTGCTCTTAATCATCTGAGTCTTCTTCTGTTTTTCCAGCCTCAGTGCAGCCAGTCTGTCCTTCTCCTCCTGTTGGAGAAACCTCTGAAGCATCGAGATTTCATCCTTAATCTGCTTTTCTGTGTCTTGTGCCTGGACTTCAATATTTTTTGCAGTTTGACCAAAGTTCCCTTTAATGTCAGAGATGAGGCCCAGCCTCTCCTGGAGGGTTTCAAGAGTTCCTGAAGAATTTCTTTGTAATCCCGACCAGCTTCATCGATGGGACTGAAGCTGTGGTTTTTGTGAGTTTGTGAGTGCAGACAGACGACACACACCGGCTGCTGATGGTCCAGACAGAAGAGCCTGAGTTCCTCCGAGTGCAGACTGCAGCGAGTCACCAAGTCTGCTGAAGGTCTTCTGTTGTCCTCTAAAAAGGCCTCACACAGATTCCTTAGTGCCAGGTTACGGGGTGGGTCACATTGTGAGGATCTTGTTTTACAAACTGGACACAGAAGAGTCCTCTCTGTCCACCATCTCTGAAGACAGGCTCTACAGAAACTGTGGCTACAGGACAGGATGACAGGGTCTTGGAAGATTTCACAACAGATAGGACAGTGTAGATTCTCCACTGACAGAGCAGCCATTTTCCTAAAGTTATATCAAACAGCAAGAGCTCAGATAGTAGGAAATCAATCAGGGATGTTTCTGGTCCTAAGTCAAGACAGGTCTCAAAGGGCTTTACAGATACAACAACAAAAGTTCCTGACGCAGTCCAAGCTCCTGGTGATGGTCTCAGCAACAAAGGAAAACCTTTGATGAAACTTGATAGAAGCAGTTCTGTTTTCTCCCAATTGAAGTTGCTGTACTCCAGTAGTTTGTGGTCTGTCTTCTCTCCGTTCCCTCTGATAAGTGGTTGAACTCACACTGTTGTGTGTGAGGCTGTTTTGTGTTCGTCTCAGGTGACTGTGAATGAAGGGAGGAACCATCATTCCAAACATTGCTCTGTCATCATGTACGTGGATGTTTACTGAGATAATCAACTCCTTGACCCGATATACAGGAAATAAATCTGCTTCCTCATACAACACATTTGGGTTCATGGGCATGTCTCTAACCAAGACCCTTTATCTTTGACTGTCCAGGAAGGTCAGTAGAGACCAGCGACAGGATGACTTCTGGTTTCTCCAAATTTACCCCATTAAAGACAAAGATGGAGGCCACAGTTCTCTCAGGAACCTTCAATGCAGCAGATTTTTGTTATGCCAACAATTCCAATCAAATTACCACACACTCTAAGACGTATGATAATGGGGTCAAAGGTCACCCTCACTGTGGCATGTGCAGAGACACTTCTGGTCACCATTCAATGAGAAATCATGACTGTATTTCCCAGAACAGCTGGTTGTCAGAGGCATAAAGCCACAAGCTGGTAATTCTGGTCGTGTATCTCAGATCTGTGCTAAAGCTGATGTTAGCTATGTCGTATGTTTTGTCGTCATGTTTTGTCGTCATGGCAAACAAACAAATTCCTCCTTTAAGTTCTGTTTTGACTTTGTCACTTCAGTTTGTTGAGTGTAAATCAATGAAATGGAGTCACAACTTTTTTTAAATGTTGACAAAAGTGACTGTGTATAAATATTTTCTGGCTGCACTGCAGATCCTACCTACAATTTGATTGTTTTTAATGCTCCAAATGTTCCACTTGCTGCTCCTCTTGTTGTCAGTAATGCTTTTACCTTTGGGTTGTGTGTCCAGATAGCAGACGGGCTTGGCTATGGTTAAATCATGATAAGAAGTTCAGGCATTTCCAAAGAAAACACCTGAGCTAACATGAAACGGAAGCGCTGACTGTTGTTTTTATGATCTTAATCTAAATTATTATCATGTGTTATTACTGTATGACTGCACACATTTTAATTTTCTCTTGCTGCTGTTTCTCAACACATTTTAGGCCTCTTGAATGTGATATCTAAAGAAAAAAAAAACGAACGTAGGGGGATTTCTTCTCATTTGGCTCAAATGTTCACTCACTTTCACAGTTTGATCAGTATCGTCTCACGTTCAGTTTTTATCCATCTCTGTAGTTGATGCACTGAACTTGGCTTCAGCGACACAACAACAGGATGAACAGCAGGCAAGCAGTAGTTTTGATGAGTCACCTGAACTGTGCTGACAGCTTTGTTTTCAAACAATAAAATCCACCTTTGCTGCCGCTCTGCCTCTCCACTCCTCCATTAGTTTTCCAAGTTGAAGTGTTGTTGATTGTTTATGAGGAGCACTGATAACAGTGCAGTAAACAAATGAATACTGATGTATGTGTGGACAGCTGTGTGGTGAGAGGGTCAAAGGTCATATCGGTGACCTTGTCTCTCTGCTGCAGGTAACACCACTGTCCTTTGTGAGGTGGTAAATGCACATGTTTGTGATTTGACAGATGGAGATTTTTTTCTTTTTCTGTATTTGGTGAGAATTAGTTTTTAGCTGCTTGGATGACGATAAAGATGATGATGACAACGACGACAACCACACTGAGTAAACTTACTCAATCACTTTATTCTGATGTTGTCACAGTGAGCACAATAACAGACATTCACTAGAGCAACATGGAGTTACCTTGTCACCAAAAACATTAACAATCTGAATGAAAGACTTAGACAAAATGATCAGAATGAATATAACAAAGTTGTGCTTTGGAAGGAAACACCAAGTCTCTCTTTGTTCACAAAATACAAAAAAAAAGACTGAAGCACAGCTATAAAAGCCGCCCATCATTATAAGTCTTATCATTATGATGCTGTAAATCCCCACGTGAGCAGAATCAGAATAGTTTTTATTGCACTCACGAGGAATTTGACTTGGTGTGTTGGTGCAAGGAACAAGAAAGAGCACTTAGATTGTTAGATGAGTAC
Source organism: Caranx ignobilis (assembly GCA_021432705.1). Classification (NCBI taxonomy): domain Eukaryota; kingdom Metazoa; phylum Chordata; class Actinopteri; order Carangiformes; family Carangidae; genus Caranx; species Caranx ignobilis. The sequence goes on from JAFHLA010000022.1 coordinate 1,123,365, forward strand.
AAGCACAGTGGCTCACCCCCCCCCAATCCCCTCATTTCCTGTCTCCAACAAACAATCAAGGCACAAGAAGCACAAAAATCATCTTTCAAAGTAAAAGTACAAGCACAGAACGGCACACAGAGTCTGAAGGATCTGATGAACTGGTAAATGATGTGGAAAGCTGTGATCAGACCTGAGCTGAATTATTTTGTGTTCTTCCGTAGGATCGGGAACAGACGGCGTGGTCCTCTGTCCTTTGGTTTTGGCGGTGGCGCTGGTTTTAGGGATTTTCGTTCAGGTATGGGGGGCGGGTTCTGTCTGGAGATACCTTCAAAATATTGAAGACTTTGCTGGTTGTTTGCCGTTGATGACAACCCCTTTGAGTTGGTGCCACTCGTTGTGTTGCCAACCGGCAACCAAGTTTCGTAGATATCATCGCAACTGGACTCCCTGGTCTCTTCGAGGGTCAGCCTGTGTGGATCATACGCCTGCAAAATCAGCATTTCGCGTTCCCTGTTGTTGGCCACCTCCATCTTCATATTGTCCAGGATGTTGAAGGGCAGGTTCTTCAGGTGTTTGTCCTCGTCTATCAGAGGGTCTGCCGTCGACTGTGGATCACTGATTTGGAAATCTTTGACACTTTCAACTGCATCCTTGTAATGCTGCAGGAATGAGAGGTCTCCAGCTCTCAACACCTCCTCTGTAGCTCCGATCATCTCTGAAATAGCTAATATCTCTCTGTCCAGGGCTTCACACTGGTTGTTCATCATCTGAGTCTTCTGCTCCTTCTCTGTCCTCAGTGCAGTCATTCTGTCGTGCTCCTCCTTGTGGAGAAACCTCTGAAGCAGGAAGATTTCATCCTTAATCTGCTTTTCTGTGTCGATTGCCTGACCTTCAATGTCTTTTGCAGTTTGATCAACGTTTCTTTTAAGCTCAGTGAAGCGCCTCAGCTTCTTCTCAAGGGGATTCAAGAGTTCCTGAAGTGTGTCTTTGTGATGCTTAACAGCTTCATCGATGGGGCTGAATTTGTGGTCCTTGTGAGTTTCTGAGTGCAGACAGACGACACATGCCGGCTGCTGATGGTCCAGACAGAAGAGCCTGAGTTTCTCATAGTGCAGACTGCAGAGAGCCTCTGCATCTTCTGAAGGTTTCTCAGTTTTCTCCTTTGAAAAGACCTCACACAGATTCCTCAGTGCCAGGTTTTGGGGTGGATTGGATGATGAAGCTGCCGTCTTACAGAGTGGACAGGGTGTGGGGTTCCCCCTCCAGCACCTCTGCCAACAGGCTCTACAGAAACTGTGGCTGCAGGCCAGGAGGACAGGATCTCTGAAGATTTCATAGCAGACAGGACAGGAGAGGTTCTCCTCCGACCCAGTCGCCATTTTCTCTCCACGATCAAAGTTAGAAATCACAGCTCACGGTCAAAACAGTCACTTGTGCAACTGGTCAGCTGCTCCTCTGAACGGTCTGAAAGTGCGATGATTCAGCAGCTGCTTGAAATGGAAATATTCCAGTTTTCCCAGCTTCTTCAGCAGCTGCTCTCTTCTTGCCTGGACGTCACCTCTTCACTCTGCTCCTGAGTCTTCAGGTGTTGTTCTTAAAGGAAGAAAGAGCACTTCCTTGTTTTGCCACGCAGTTCTCGGCACAGGTTAGTGCAGAACCATAAACACTGAACCATGACCTGTTTTATGGGATGAAACTACTGTAGGAGATCAGACCCACAGACTCACAGATAGGTAGATAGGTGGGTCTTTTTCCTGATGGAAATTACCCTGCTCGTCAGCTCACAATAAAAAGTTTAAAGAGAGACGATAACCGTAATAAACACAGACAATAAAAGAAGAAACAGCATAAACACAAACATTCTTAATCACCTTAGTGAGCTGACAACAACAACAACAACAACAACATAATTCTCTAAATGCACATATTGACTAACCTGTATATGATGGCGCTCTCATGTAAATTTGAAAATCATAGCATTTACCATCATTTCTTTCCTCTCTGCAGTCGCTGCTCTGAACCAGCTTCCACAGGTTTTACAACACAATAAAAACAACATTTCTGTGTTGTGCTGACAGTTTTGTTTCCAAGCAATAAAATCCTTTGCTTTGCTGCCACAGTTTTCTAAGTTGAAGCATTTCAAGTGTTTTTTGAGTTAATCGGTCTGCATGGTCAGAAGTTATAACCTGAGAAAAGAGAGAGAAACAGATGGAAAGTACAATGTGAGTGAAAATATATCTTATTATCACCACATGGCCTCTGCTTTACCAGAATAAACGTAACTTCTTCCGGTAGAAACCACGCCCACTTCGTCAAACCTACTGTATTTGATTTATTTTCTTGGACGTGTGAATATATTTTTAATTACACACCACGAAGACGTCTGTATTAATTTTAAATTGTATATACGATAAAAAAAAAAAAAAAACAACATTTAAGTGCTGTCGTCATTTCTGGTTCAAAGGTGCACGCGCCAGGTCGGAGGTCAGGTCATTTAGCGGAGAGCATGTTAGCTGGCTAGTTGAAGTGACCTGGACCCGGGTACCGACCGGGCACTGACAGACGCCAACAAACTTTACTGTGGCTGCTGGAAAAAAGGCCGACGGACACTGTGGACCGCTGAAGGAAGCGACATCCAACCGAAACGATGTCAAACCCGTCAGACAATATCGATGATTTAATCGTCACCGTGGATGTAGATGCTCCACATCAGCTGACTGCGGTGTGTGCGGCGGAGCTAGCAACGAGGCTAATGCAGCGGCTAATGCAGCAGCTAACAGACAAACAGACCAAACACAAAACTGTCGGCAGGAAAAGACGTGAAGCCGGGATTTGACGTCATCCAGGTAACTTCAGGTTTTTACTGTGACGCTGGTTTGCTTGTTACCATGGTGAATCTCCATGGTAACTCACTGTGGTAACCATCATCAGTTCTAACTTACCCTGGGTGTAACGGCTCGTGTGTGTGTGTGTGTGTGTGTTTGGACAGGGAGACACGTCACTGAAAGGTCCGGCACTAATAGGCTGCTTCTCTCTAATGGACTCGTGCACTCGCTCCTCGCGGGCCTCTCGTCTCCCACGAGCCTCTGTGAAGCGGAAACACTGAAGCACAACACAACTGTTTTACCTTGTTGTTTTGAATAAGAGATCATCCTGAAGACAGAATGTGTGTGTGTGTGTGTGTGTGTGTGTGTTGATCCAACTCCTCACATCAGACATTTATTCCACAAAATGTTGGAAAACACATTTTATAGCAGATCAGATCAGACTGAAACTTCTCCCTCTCAGCTTTGACTCTAATCTCGACATTGCTGCTGTGTCTGTATGTTCTTGGATGTAGGACATTGTGTGTGTGTGTGTGTGTGTGTGTGTGTGTGAGAACGGTGTATATCACCCTCGGAGCAGCAGCAGCACTGTCTCCTGCAGCACATTGATTTCCAGCTTGTCTTTCCTCCATTGCAGATAATGGACTGCTGTAACACACACAGTGGTGTTTTATGTGTGTGTGTGTGTGTGTGTGTGTGTGCACATAACCTCAAACTTAACCGTCACTACTACACACACCACACACCCTGGTACTTTTTAACACTGCAGTTTCTGGTTGAAACCCTGAAGCCTTGGACCGGTCACTGCACAGCTGTTGGTTTGAATCCCAGCTCCTCCTGTCTGTACACTGAAGTGCCCTTGAGCTACACACCGAGTCTCAGTTTCATCCTGATGTCACGCTGGTGCTTTGCAGGGCAGCTCTGCAGCAGTGTGTGTGTGTGTGTGTGTGTGTGTGTGTGTGTCTGCTCTATTCTGTCATTTTCTCATCTCATCGTTTTGTCCTCATACAGAGAACACACACACACACACACACACACACACACACACACACACTCTTTTTCGATCATCTGTTCATTCATTCGTTCTGTTCATCTGTTGTTCCTTCTTGTTTTTATCTGCATTTTGACCCCCCCCTCTCTTACTCTTTCCCTCCCTCTCTCCTTTGTCTCTCCAGTTCACTCCAGTGAAGCTCGTCCACCCACATTAGGAAACCTGTACCTCTCTCTCCCTCTCTGACGCCATGAGCATCGTAGCTCTCTCGCCCGTGGCCCCTGAGCCGCCGTCCCCCATGGTCACCTCCATCACACCCGTCACCCCGACCGTTGACCCCGACAGCTCCGTCTCCCACGTCGGCCACGCCCCTCTCGGCTTGGATATGGAGCATCAGTCCCAGGATGGGGCCTCCTCACCGGGGCCCGGCCCCAGTCAAGGCATCATGTCTGGGTCAGGAGCTCACCTGGGTCGAGACCCCTCCAGGAGGTGAGAAAACAGCTGTGATGACGGTTACTGGTGTTTCTGAGGTTGTATTTCATTTCTGCATCACATGAGTTTGTACTGTTGTTTATATACACTGGACGTGTCTTTGTGTCCTCTGCTTTCTCTCTTCGTCTTCCCCCGTCTCACTGTTAAACCCTCGATCAGTTCTCAGTCTCATGTCCTGTTTGTGTCGCTGCAGGTCAAAGAAACCTCCGCCCCTGCATACCGGCGCCGACTGGAAGGTCGTCCTCCACCTGCCAGAGATCGAGACGTGGCTGAGAGCCACCAGCGACAGAGTCACTCAGCTCACGCACTCGGTGGGACAAGACACCGACAACAGACACGTGGACGTCCACCTGGTGCAGCTCAAGGTAAATGTGGACTCGTCTGGTTCAGACAGTGTCTGGGACACCGACACCTCCTCCGTTTGGTCTGCGGTCCAGTTTTTGTCCATTTAAACTTTCTGTCTGCACCAGAGCTCTTTGATGTTGAAGGAAAGTGGGTCAGTGAATCAGCATCTTTCCACCGTGCTGCAGGCTGCGTCTCACAGTGTGGCTGGGATTTAACACACTTCACCTTCATCTACCAGTTGGGGTGCTTCTGCTCTTTGGCCTCATGTTGTGTGTTGTTTTATTTCCGTCGTGGTGAATTATGAGCAGCGGCTGTTTGGCCCTGCGGCAGCTTCACATCAGAGTGTAAAGGTTTCTCCTGCCGCCTTGATAAGTTGTGTTTGTCTGAACTCCCCGGGTGCACGTACGAGCTAATCTATAATCTTATCTGTTATGAAGCCGAGAACATGATTGAACACGTCCGTGTTGTTGATAAGCGCTGAGATTGAGGGAAAGTGGCACAAAGCATCTGTGTGTGCAGGTGTGATGACACAAACAGGAAGTAAACAACAAAACAAAAACATTAAACAGCTCGTTTCAGATGCGATTATTTAAATTTTGATCTTTTCTAAATGCCCCCCCCCCCAAAAAAAAACAGTACGGACTGAACCTGGGAGAGCACCTTCTCCTCCAGCAGCCTCCCCATGTGACCTCCCCATGTGACCTACAGACAATCATGAACTGGTGCCGTGTAGCTGCTTCGTGTCGAACTAACGAGGACAGTAGAACATGAGTCGATTCCACTGTCTGACCTCGGGCTCCCATGATGCCTCACTCCTCTCCACGGCTCTCTCCTTGTTATGTAACGAGTGGCTTCTGCGAGTCACGCAGTTGACCGTTTGTGTGTTTATGTAACTCCAGTGAGTGTACAGGCATCTTCATCATCACATGGAGCTCCTCCTCTTCATCACCAGGGGGTTTTACATAAGAGAAGAAGAACGCTCTGATTCAGTCTGGTTCATGGACAGAGCCCTGTCCTCCGGTCCTCCAGTCCTCCAGTCCTTCAGTCCTTCAGTCCTTTTTCTCCAGTCCTCCAGTTCTCCAGTCCTCCAGTCCTCCGTTCTCCAGTCCTCCGGTCCTTCAGTCCTCCTGTCCTCCAGCCCTCATGTTCTCCATTCCTCATGTCCTCCAGTTCTCTGGTCCTCCAGTCCTCATTCCTCCAGTCCTCCTGTCCTCCAGTCCTTCAGTCCTTTGGTCCTCCAGTCCTCCTGTCCTCCAGTCCTCCGGTCCTTCAGTCCTCTGGTCCTTCAGTCCTCTGGTCCTCCAGTCCTTTGATCCTCCAGTCCTCCTGTCCTCCTCTGGTCCTCCAGTCCTCCAGTCCTCCGGTCCTCCAGTCCTCCGGTCCTCCAGTCCTCCGGTCCTCCAGTCCTCCAGTCCTCCTGTCCTCTGGTCTTTCAGTCGTCCTGTCCTCCTGTCCTAACACCACAGATCTGTTAAATACAGATCTCAACATGACGTGACGCTGTCCACCACTGTCGGCGTCTACATCATCGTTTTCAAAGGCTTGTCCAGACTAGACAACTTTTCGAACTGACAGCGGTTGAGTGACTCTGGTGACTCTGAGGCCGAGCATCGTTCATGTTCTCTTCTCACACCGACATGAAACATCACTCATTCATTCATCACATGTGCCGTTTAATGGTGCTGAGATCCAGACGATGTCTTTTATTGATGAGTCTTTATATTTAGCTACAGTGACTCAGATGTTTCCTCATCATCACTCTGCTGCTCAGAGGGTTTCTCCTCCTTCTTCTCCTCCCTCCTCCTCCTCCTCCTCCTCCTCCTCCTCCCTCCTCCTCTGAATAAAACATGGCAGCAGCAGTAGCAGTAGTCGTCTCCCAGTAACAGCTCCAGATGCTCTGACGCTCGGCACACAGGAGGGAACGTGAGGATAGAGGGAGGATGTCTGGTGTTTCCTGTCACAGATCTTGTCTGTAGCTGAGTCACTCTCATGCAGAGCTTCATACGTGCGTCATCTCTTTTCATCCACTGCACAGTTTTCTGGGAAAAGCCAGAGCGGCTGTGAGGAAGCGATCTTCACCTGCAGCAGAGGAAGCAGTGTGTACAGTCTGGTCCCTCTGCTGCAGCTCTCTGTTTCCTCACATATGTAAATATAATATGTGTTGTAGGTAAATATTCTTTATTTACTCTCTTAAGATGCAGCGGACAAACAAACAAGGCTCCACCATGTCCTCTGATTTACATCTGAGCTTTTTCACAACTGTTTGTTGGAAAATCCGACGTGAAAAGAAAGATCATTTCCTCACACGTCCTTTTTTTTAGCTTGTTGATAGTCGTCAGTCTTTATGAAGACAGATGTCCAGGACACACACACACACACACAGATCATCTCTGCGACAGCATCACTATCTGTTTTTAGGTTACACAACTTTGAGGGATCTATAGTGTGTGTGTGTGTGTGTGTGTGTGTGTGTGTGTAGTCATGGGATGTGCTGGCTCACTGCCTGGTTCAGGGATGTGACTGAAGTGACAAGGTCAGACTTACAGTGACGGCAGTGTGTGTGTGTGTGTGTGTGTGTGTGTGTGTGTAAGAGAGACTTACAACTACAGCTCTGTGGTCAGTGTAACTGATGTCACTCTGACTCTGTGTGTCCTGATGTCATAACAATAATGATAGTAATGAACTTGATTTGTGTAGCTCGTGTGTGTGTGTGTGTGTGTGTGTGTGTGTGTGTGTGTGTTTTCTTCTGAACTGAAGTTGAACTTCTCTGCTGCAGTCCTGGTGAACACCTGTTCACCACTGCACCAAGGTGAGAGAGCTGAACGTTGGAGATGTTCCCTCTCCCTGCAGATAGTGGATCATCTGCTGCGCCCTCTGGTGGCTGCAGCCCATCACAACATCCTCTAACTTGTACTACTGACATGAGAGAAAATGAAGAGTGAAATGACTTGTTAAAACCCGTGTGGGAGACTCTCTTCCTTCAGGCTGATTTTCTTCTGCAGCTGCTTCAGTTTTAATCAGTGAACTGGGCTTCGTCACATCTGGAGCTGAAGATGTTCGAGTGCCTCGCAGCTCCTTCCACTGCCCAGTCTTTGTCAGGGTTGTCATGACGATAACTGAGTCTTCTGTGCTTGGTCTGTTGAGATCTGGCAGCTTGTCAGAGCTCAGCGAGGACAACGGGACATCGTCTCAGTCCAGTCAGAGAGACGACGACAACGACGACGACGATGACACAAACACAGATGTGACGCCTTCTGGTCCTTGTCCACGCCTGTGTGTAACTGTGACGCCTCTGTCAGTGTGTGTGTGTGTGTGTGTGTGTGATCTGAGCTGCAGCTACCGCTCGGCCTGAATCATCATCATCAACAGTATCAGTGAGCTGCAGCTTTTTGTGAATGGAGCTCCAGTAAGTCAGATCAGATACAGGTTGTGATGCAGGACGTTCTCCTTTGGTTCTCGACCGCAGTCGGCTGAACGAAGATGTTTGACACACAGATCAAATACATGAGCTAAAACACATGCTGTTAAATCAAATGATACACAATCATACACAACAGGGCAACACTCTCTAACAGCTACACTTGATTAAACATTATTCATCATTTATAAATCATCTTCCTACAGAGATTCAGACATGTACTGATGACTAGTGAGTGTGTTATCAATAACTGGTTTGTAATTGATATAATACTCGACTCATAAATACTGAATCCATCATTCGTTAAGTATGAAAATACGAGTCATTAGAATCAGTGCAGGAAGTTTATTAAAGCTCAGCTGATGTTTAATAGTCTGTCGATATTATAAACTGTTGTAAAGGATTTCTACCACAAATATAACAATAAAACCCACACGGCATCTGACTTACTTCCTGCTGAGGATGGAGACGAGCTGCAGCTGCAGAGTACTGAGTGTTTATATGATGGGCTCTGCAGAAAAGACAGTGTTTAATGACACCTCAGTAAAACAAGTGACTTCAGTGTCGCTGCGTGAGTAATGACTGATCAGAGCAGGTGGATGTTGGAGCCATGAGCGCTCGTTCCCTGGTCAATGACTCCATCTAGTGGTGAACGTGTATAATCACAACACTGTGGAGAAACATTATCACAGTGTTTTAAAGATGGAGGAGGTGATAATATCAGTAAGAGTCCATTTAAACACAGGGATCTTTCATCCAGGCCCCAAAACTGAATGAATCAAAAGGCACATACTGTGTAAATGAACACTTTAACACCAGGTCGAGTGTAAGACATGATAATGGTAATATATTAACCAGAAAATACCACTACATACTTTTTCATGGTGAATTCTGATTGGCTAACACAAATGTTCAGATCTTACACTAGTGACTCATTGTTTTTATTTAACACTGACATGTAAACTGACATGTGAGATTTAGTTCAGAGCTCTGGAAAGTTTCCCCCCAACGCCAGCTCTGTTGTTGTGTAGTTGAGCTGCTGATGCACCCAGGCTAACAGTTTCCACCAGCTTCCAGTCTTTATGCTAAGCTAAGCTAATTCTGTCCAGCTCTGTATTTGACACACAGACACAAGAGCACTGTTACAGTGATCTGTCATGCTATACCATGACATTGAGCTTTGCATTAGTGTTAGCTGCAGCATAGCATTGCTGCTAACTGCAGGTGTTTCCATGGTGACACTTTGTTTTCTTTAAGTTCTCTACTAAGGCTCTTTAGTGTTTCTGTAGTTCGTTAAGTTAATGAGCCTCCTCTGGTCCGACACACCTGGATTCACCCTGTTTGGCGTCGTAGCTGCAGGCCTAGCCTCTGATTGGACGTCACCTTGACACGGAGCGTCCAGGTCGGACCGGGCCCGAGTTTTATTTGACTTAATTGCAGGCGTGGCGTCGGGCAGATGGGAGCAGACAGATCTCCAGACTGCTCTTTGAAATTGGATTCACGCCCCTGGTGATCTCTCTCTCTTTTCTTCATCCTGTCCTCGCCGCACTTTTCTTTGCTTTGTTTCTTGTCTTTTATCCTCTCCTCCTTTTCTTCTCCTCTCTCTCTTCCTCCCTCTCTCATATTTATAATGCATTCGCCTGCAGGGCATTTTTCTATAACCTGACCTTGCCACAGAGAGACTGTAGGACATGATTATAGTGATGCAACCACTGTTTCCACTCCGTGTGTGTGTGTGTGTGTGTGTGTGCTGGTATGCCAGCCTCTCAGCCTCTCAGCCATTCTTAGCATCCGGCTGCAGGCGCAGTGTAACAGCTGCATGGAGAATGTCCTGGGCTGCTCTGGGTGGGAGAGGCTGCTGGCGTGATCACACTGTACATTTACACTTGTGACACACACACACACACGCTCACGTGTTCATCGGACACAGACGCAGTAATGTCAATGATTCAGTCAGTCATTACAGCACCAACTTTATATAAAGTTTATATGGAGTTTAGATTAGAACGAACATAAAGAAATGTTAGAGCGTTAAAATAACATACTGATCTCAGTTCATTGTTGTTGTTTTGAGCTGGTTGCTATGGTGTCACCTGTCAGTCAAACAGTATGGGTGTGACCGGGTGTTTAAATCTTTATGCAACACGTTCAGAGACATACAGAGATGTTTTTTCCTGCTCATCCTGCTGTAACTTTGTGCAGCGAACGTGATCTGTGTCCCACAAAGCTTTATTTAAACACAGCCCAGGACAGGCCCGCTGTCTCCCAGCTGTCGTGGTATTCCTGTCTCCTGATGTCACTGTGGCGGCTACGCCAGGAATGCTGGGAAGTGATGGCATTGACGAAGAGGGACGGATATATTAATGTAAAGGAAAAGGAGGTAGGACACAAGGAAGGAAGGAAAGGACATATAGGAAGAGTGAGAGTGCGGTTCACTAAGTTCAGCCGACCTTTTCAACTCGGTCACACTCAAATATCACGAGTGTCAGCGAAGACCCCTCAACTCCAGACCCTGGGGTCTGCAGGAGGGGAGGTCATCAATCGACTATTTACTGTTATTGATCAGGAAACAGAGGCGTCGATGTTCAGTCACAGTGTCAGATAAGACTGTCAGATGTTGTGAATATGGAGCCATGAGAAGGACGTGCAGTTAGTTTATGACCAGCTTTGACTTCTGACTGTAAACAACCCGAGAGTTATGGCTCAGGAGGAACTGAACACCTGGTTACTCTCCGCTAACTGTGTTTACTTTACTGTGACCAGCTGTGGCGGCGGAGGAGCAGGGGATCATGGGAGTTGTCTTCTTCACCTCTGATACACAGGAGATTTCAGGGACAAGCTGATGTTGACCTGCTGACCTTCAGGGCCTGTGTCAGGACCTCCTCTCCACCACAAACTCCCAGTGAAGCAGTTTCACATTAAACATCAGTGATTCCTCTGCAGACACAGGGGCTGGGGCTGGGGGCTGGGGGCCTTGGGGGCTGGGGGCTGGCCCCTGGCCCGGGGGCTGGGAGCTGAGCCGACTCACTGATATTAAACAGAAAGTCTCTGAGGTCCACACGTTACAGTCACACACACACATTTATTATTATTTTAATGATGAAACATTATTTCGCTTCAGGAAATAGCCTTAACCTTCACTTCTCTCCAACCCCCCCCCCTCCCTCTCTGCCCCCCCTCGCAACTGTCATACAATTGGCAGCTGTTGCATTGCAGACTGTGTGTGTGTGTGTGTGTGTGTGTGTCCTGTTCATACAAAAACAGTGAAAACAAAAACTTTAATCGTAAGTCTTAATGGTGACAAGATGCAGTTGCCATGGTAACTGCACCAGCATGAAACGACACAGATCCCTGTTTTGTTATATTTGACATTTGTATCATTAATGTTGATTTGAGCATCTGATTTTAAACGTAATGAAGTCGTTGAACCTTTAATTAATGAGTGTGAATCAAAAACGAAACCTCACATTCTTATTTTCTCACATGTTATTGATCTGTGATGAACGTGTATTGATCCCTTTATCAGTAGGTCAGATCATCGCTGTGGAGAACGTTCAAGACGAATGATCGGCTGATTTGATTTTCTTTGTGCGTCAGAGATGAGACACTGATGCAGTGAAAGTGTGTGTTTGTGTGTTTGTGTGTGTGTGAGAGAGAAAAGGGGAAAGTACAACAGAATGACACCCAGAAGCAGCTACCGTGTGTGTGTGTGTGTGTGTGTGTGTGTGTGTGTGTGTGTGTGTGTGTGTGTGTGTGTGTGTATGGGGGGTGGGTGAGGTTGGTCCTAAAATAACCTTCCCAACTGTTGTCACCCCTCCTCTCCCTAACACCAACACCACAACCCCCCGCAAGAAGCAGGTCACCACACACACACACACACACACACACACACACACACACACACAGTCGGTCACCATTTCCCACATGGGAGTATCAGTGTGTTTGAGCTCTGCACAGAGGAGCCACGCGTTGCTTCAACAGTTTTTCAGTCAGGTTGAAGTCAGAGGAACTTTTTCTGATCAAACTCAGAGTTTATAAAAGGTAAGAATCTTTGACCTTTGACCTTTTTTTTGTAGAAATCAGTGGGCGTGTGGTTTAAACTTGTGAGACCAGGTTTGGTTCCTCATCTTTGCTCCAGGACGCTCCGCTCTGTGCTTTGACTCTCAGCAGAATTTTAGTTTGAACCTTTTTCTTAAAGCAGATCAGTGTTTTGTGGCAAAGAGATTTTGATTGATTTGTTGCTGCACCTTGTTGTTGTGCTCTCATCTGTGTTTTCTACTTTGCAAACCCTCTGCTTCTATGAATATAAAACAACACAAGAATCAGGAAGTCGTTTGGAGTTTAAACAGGAAAATCTAAACAGGATGTGAAGTGAGTAACAGACATGTGAATACCTGAAGAGGAGGAGGAGGAGCTTCATGATGGTTTCCCTCCAACTCTCTGAACGAGTCAGAAGCTCAGCAGGTCAACGTCTGCAAACATACGTCCACATTTTGTTTGGTTCATAAGAGTCAAAGCTCAAAGGAAAGCAGGCAGCCTGTGTGTGAGAGCTTGGTTTAGGTCAAAGCTGCTGAACGTCTCCATGAAGCAGACGTTTGTGTTCCTGAGGTGTTGTCATCGTGGCGTCTCTCTCCTCGCGTGTGTTTGCTGCAGACGGCTCACTGACCTGAGAGTGGAGCTCAGATCTCTGCAAAAATAAAAGATGTTCATTTAAAATGCCTCTGAGGAATAGAATCAGATCAGAGAGCAGGAGGTCGGAGGTCAAGTCAGCTCCTGCCTGATGAAGATGTGATGAGCTCATTGGTTGTTAACCGCTCCAGTTAAAGCCCCGTGGTTAATCACTCCCATGAGTTAGCGAGTTGCACTGAATCTTTATTTTACCCTTTTGTTCCAGTCCAGATCTGAAGTTGTTTGAGAACCTGAAAACCTGAGTTTGGAGTCTTTTTTCCACTGAAGCTCCCACTTTGAAAAAAAAAAAACATACAGTAACAAGTCTTTGTATCGCAGCAGCGGGTCTGGGACGTCTTTGAAGCGGCCTAATTTGAATACTCCAGGGGAGAAGAAGCAGCGAGTATTTGATCTCCAAGGTAAAACACGCGGCGCTGATGGGCTGGAGTGGAGGAGTTGAAGGTTATTAGATCGAATGGGTCTGGATGAGGCTGAGCTGTCGCGCGCGGTTTGAGCGCGGCCGCTCTGAGGCCCTTGATGTCGACGGTGATGAGGGCGAGACGGGATTGGAGCTGAAGCCCGAGTCGACTCGCTTCAGATAGATTTTAGGCAATTAGAAACCCTGCTGAACGTGTGGACCCTGATTGACAGCTGGTGTCTTGACTCTACGTGACCAGGGTGCTGGAAAACGTGTGTGAGTGTGTTCTTGAAATACTGAGTGTGTATCAAAGAATCTGTGTATTATCCAGTCTATCTAGCAATCACACACACACACACACACACACACACACACACACACGGGGGTTCTATAGACTCATGCTCGGGGCAAACGAGGCCTTCACAGTTGATCAGCTGAAGTGAAAGTGCTGAGATGCCTCTGAAGTTCTGTCTGAGGTTGTTCCCTCCACCACTTGTGAAATCAGTGAAGTTGAAGCTGCCACACGGGGGCGACACGTTCACACCATGTGACCATGGCGGCGTGCACGGAAAAAAGAAGAGGCTGAAACGTCAATAAAAGCCAAACCTGAGGTATTTACAGTCTGTTTTCACAGTGTGCATCGTCACGTCTCTGAAGTGTCCAGTGTGTGAGGTCTGCCACAGGAGACGCTTCACAAGACCTTCATGACGTCTGGTGGTGCTGGGTTCTGATTGATTATTTATCGGCTGATTGACAAGAGTCATTTCCCAGTTAATTCAAACTCAGAGCACCTGGACAAAAACAAAGATGTTCATCAGGAAGAAACAGTGCACAGACTCAGAGTAATGACACACACACACATGCACATGCACGCAGACACACACACACGCGGCGGGGTCTCATTAGCTCGCAGCAGTCTGACTGGACTGAAGATCTTCTAACAAATGACTTCAGATGGAAACGACAGACTTGGTGTTAATTCAATCAGATGGGGGCCTCTGTTAAGTGCTGTGTGTGCGTGAGTGTGCGGTGTGTGTGTGTGTGTGTGTGTGTGTGTGTGTGTATTTCTGTATTAGCATTTGAAAGCTGTGTGTGAATTATTGAAGCATCTGAAAGACACCGGTGACATTTTCACCGCTGTTTGAGAATGACATGACAACGCTTTGATGATGAAACTGTGTGTGTGCGTGTGTGCGTGTGTGTGTGTGCATCTCAGCTATGAACTCACATTCATTTTGGGCCGACAAGGGGACTCTAATTTATGTGTGTACAATATGTACAGTATATTTTTGTGCCGGGGGAGGGTGTGTTAACCGTGTGTGTGTTTAACTCTACTCATACTCCCTCTCTCCCTCTCTCTCTGGGGACGTTCTTGATCTCCCAGCAGGATGTTTTTGATGAAGCGCCGCCGTCCCCTCAGAGCAGTGTGAGATAAAAGCATCGTCTAACACACACACACTTTACAACAGATATCCTGATTGAGGAAGACGTGACGAGCTCGTCACATCACATCCACCGACGAGAGCGAGTCCCTTCTTGAAAAACGCTCTTGATCTACTTCTTTAGAAAAGAGCACAAAGTTTATCACGGTCACTTTTTGTTTTGTTGCTTTTACGCTCTTCATTAAACGTCTCCTTCTCATTACACAGAGGAGTTTAAAAGTCACGGATTATATAATGTGAACTTGGCATGTGTCGTGTGATTATAAAGCAGCTCTAGGTTCTACATTAATACTGTGAAAGTATCAAAGCCTCAGTCCACAAAGAAACTGAGCCTTAAAACCAGCCGTCAGGACTTCCTGTCACTTTGTGATGTCACAACAAAGCAGCCCCGCCCACTGCCTGGACCCACCATCCAACACTTGGCAGGATTTGGTGTTTTATTCTGAAATCTGCTCTGTTTTTTATTGGATCAGTCAGAAAACAGTCAGCCAATCAGAAGAGAGGCTCAGAGAGGGGATGGAAAACTATACTGATACTCCTCTCATGGATCAGCCCTTCAAAATAAAACACAGAAGACAGTTTGTGGCTTTAATGTTATTTACCGACATGGACATTTTACAGTCCTAGTGCTACTCTGTCCATCCTGTTGGGAGTTCCTCTGTTTTGTTGCTCTTACCTACAGTAGCTGAAATGTTTTGAGCGGCTTCCTAGAAACAACAGGTCTGGTTTCCAGATTGTGATGAACGACCAAGCTCCTGATCCGCTGACAGGTGCTGATTCTCAGCCCAAATCTGCTGCACGTCTGCAGATCCAGACCTCCGGCTAAATCTGTTCGACTCATGAGTCAGTCGGCCCACGCTTGGTCATCTGGAGCCAGAGCACAGGACAACAGTGGTGTACTGACACTGGACCACACCTGGACACCTGCGCTCACACAGGCGTCACCTGAGGTGTGTGTGTGTGTACCTGAGCATCCACAACCGCGTCGACCACACGCAGCAGCAGGTGCAGCTGCAGCCGTTCGTACAGTAGTGGTGAGTTTATTTTGGAGCGGTGCTCAGCAGGTCACGCCGTTAGCCAAGTTAGCATGAGCCAAGCTGGCAGCGTGCGTGACCTACATTCTCACATGCTGAGCGGCAGCGGAGGTGTTGTGTTGTTGGGGGAAGGTCACCATGGAGCAGAGCAGCACGGTGACTCAGCAAAGTATCTCGTCGAGGGTTCGAATCCAGGTCACCTGCTTTCTCAAAGGGCGTCTAATTTTAGTCTGAATGGGTTCAGTTCCTGTGCAGAGGTGTTTCTGTTTGTAACACTGTGCTGCGTCCACATGGGCAGCTGAAGTTCCTTCAAGTCAAGTTTAAGTCTCTCTTTCTTCTTCTTGCACAAATACACCAAGTCAAGTGTTATAATGTGATGTATTTAAGTGTATGATGCACAGGAGACATGATGTCTCTGACACCGACAGCCACAGAGCAGCAGCTGTGGGAATAAAAACAAGTTTAATAAAACTGCCAAAAGAAAAACAGACAGGAATCATAAATACTGTGTTTTCTCTCAAGGGGGGGTCAATGGCTGTTCTAGGTTCTACAGATGTACCTAACAAAGTGGTCACTGAGTTCAGGCTGCACAAACTCCAGTTATAATGTGATTAATGTGGTAAAGTTTTATGATGGCGTCTTGCAGCCTCTGTTATTTTTGCTCAGTGCTCCAAGACAGGAGTCTGTGTGTGTGTGTGTGTGTGTGTCACTGTATCTGAATTTAGTGCAGTAACTTCAGTAATAAGTGTTGTGTCCTCCATGTTTTCATATATAAACCTGGAGCTGCTGCCACATGAATCTGACTCATGTTTAAAACTGGAGACGTGACGTCTTCACTTCTGCTTTTTCCCCTCCGTTCTCTGCACATGTTTTTATTCTGCCACATTTCTACCATCGAGCAGGATGAAGCAGACAACAGGTGGTGTCCTCTCTGAATCCCTTTTTTAATCTTTTCTGTGTGTGTGTGTGTGTGTGTGTGTTATGTCAGGACATCTGTGAGGACATCTCAGACCATGTGGAGCAGATTCACGCCCTGTTGGAGACAGAGTTCTCCCTGAAACTTCTTTCCTACTCCGTCAACATCATCGTCGACATCAGGTGAGATGAGACACTTCTATGTAACATGTTTTCACATATTCCAGCTGAATCTACTTGACTTCCATAGAAAATGCTGTGAAAGAAAAGCTGAAGTGTATCTACTTTTCCAGCACTTGATCATTTACAGATGTTGTATTTAGTCTTCACAGTCACATCTGATATCTGACTGATTTCTTATCAATAATCAATGAGTGGTTGTGTGTCGTGGTCCAGGACTGTGCAGCTGCTGTGGCACCAGCTGAGAGTGTCGGTCCTCGTCCTGAAGGAACGTCTGCTGCAGGGTCTGCAGGACTCCAACGGAAACTTCACCCGTCAGACTGACATCCTGCAGGCCTTCAGCCAGGACCAGCACCAGGTCACACACACACACACACACACACTGTCAGTGATGGTGTGAAAACCAGCAGATATGAACGTGATGAATTCTTCCTCTGCAGACTCGTTTGGACGCTCTGACCGAGGTGGACGACTGTGGTCAGCTGACCATCCGCTGCAGCCAGGACTACTTCTCTTTGGACTGTGGTATCACCGCCTTTGAGCTGAGCGACTACAGCCCAGGTGACGAACCCGAGGCCCGGGGAACACAGCCAGACGCCCAGCAGGAGCAGGAGCAGGAGCAGGAGCAGGAGCAGGAGCTTGAACAAGCCCCAGGCCCAAACCTGGAGCTGGGGTCAGTGGAGAGCGAAGGACCCTGCTCCTCAAACCCTGAACTCCACAACAGTTTACCTGAACTCACTGCGCCCAGTGACCTAACAAACCACAACTATTCTGTGTCAATGTTACCCACAATGCAATACAACATGCCCACCCACAGTGAAAGTGCGAAGCGCCCTCTGCAGGGCGTGAGCCACAGCACCGAGGTGTCGCCCACTCAGCCATCGCTCCCTAAGAGGGCAGCCCTCTTCTCAGACGGAGCAACCAGGGCAGAGGACTTGAGGGGGAAGGTCAGCCCGCTGTCGGGGCTCCAGTTCCAGGCCGAGCTGAGCCGAAGCACCCCCTCCCTCACGGATCCTCCGGACCGCTCTAAGTTCTGGTTGGAGCTGGACTCGGTTTATCCAGAAAATGTGTCGCAGTCCTATGAGAGTCTGCAGGTCAGTGCTGCCGACACTCAACCAAACAATTCTAGTTTTAATGTAGAGACAAATTTAATTGCAGTCGCTTCACAGCTCGTGTGATCTCCAGGTGGAAGGAGCCACTGCAAACAGGAAGTGTAGGAACCAATCTGGATCTGTACACATAGGAACTCAGACTGCATTTAATGATCCAGAGGACAAAGGAATAGTGTTTAAAGTGACTGGAACAGGATACTTTGTACTTTGTTAATTTAAATATGTCATGAATTGTGTAAAAACTCAATATTGTTTATTTTAATGAAACATTTCTACATGTTTGTGTTTGATAATGTGTTTCCTCTTCATTGAACCCAAACGGCCTCCAAATGTGACCTTTAACCCGTTCTTCCTTCAACTGAACAGGTCATGAACAGTCAAAACCTCCAGAGAAGCCATGTGAGCTCCAGACACGGTGGACGCACAGGGACGCGTCTGCAACGACACCTGCCCGAGCAGAGGAGCTCATCTACTGCGGGCGGCGGCCCCCCGCCTCCGCAGGACCCAACATCTCAGGAGGAAACATCAACACAAATGGAGACAACAAGGAAAGAGACACATGCCCACAGCGAGGGGGACTCTGACTCCTCGCCGCCCTCCCCCATGAGGGAGCAGGTCCTCTCCTCAGACCTGGAGGCGTCTGGAGAGGAGTCGGATCCCCGACCACCTCCTGGCAAGACAGCGGTCTGGATATTGAAGCGCCAGGGGCAGAAGGTGAAGTTTATCTGGAGTTTGTCTGTGAGCATTTGGAGAGTTAGGAATCTTCTGAAACTATGTTTTTGTGATTGAGACGAATGCGGACAGGAAGTCTGATTCTGGAGTCTGAACTCCAGGAGCCGGAGCTTCTGCCTCATCTTTATCTTGATTTATTGATTTCTTTGAAGTGTTTTCACACTGAGGGTCTTTAAAGGAACATACACACTCAACATGTCCTCATCTATCCTAGTCTGTTTCACACCCAAAACAAATCTGCCTGAAATTTACTTTAAGGAAACTGAACCTGTGTTGATAGAAACAACAAACTTGTACTTTACCCACATAAAATACACTTTGTTCAGTCTGTTCTAATCCTGATCAAAGACATTCTGATCAAGAGGTCAATGCCAGGTAACAACAACCCCTGTTGTCCTCCAGCAGGGGGCCCAGGGCTCATCGAGGACCAGTCCAGACCGGGAGCACTGGTACGGGTCAGAGGAGTTCCTGGCGCTCCCGGCTCAGCTCAGGAAGACTGAGATGTTGGCCATGAAGCTGGAGAGTCTGGCTCACTCCATCCCACTGGTCAGTCCACGGTCCAACATCAACTTCTTTCACTTCTGCATCTGCATGATGTTTGACCTTTGACCTTCTCCTGCAGAGGCCCGGTGACTCTACCCAGGAGGCTTTGCAGGATGTGGACGACTGGGATTTGACAGAGCTCAACACAGACTGGGATGTGGGAGACACCGTGAGCAGCGTAGGAGAGAGCGGAGAGGACGTTCCCTCTCCTCTGCCTCCGCTGGTAAACAACACAATCTTTTATCCTTTCATGACAAACACTTTGTTTTTTTACTCTCCCTCATCCTCCCTCCCTCCCTCCGTCCATCCCTCAGCTTCCATACAGACGAAACCTGGTCAGCCGCTTTAGCTCCACCTCCTCCAGCGACATAGCACCCTCGGTGGGCGAAAGCATAGAGTCCGGCCCGTTGAGCGACCTGCAGTCAGAGGACGACGACGAGGGGCGGAGGTCGGTCAACGGCCACCTGCAGACGACAGCGCCTCTGGTGGACGGACGTGGGGGTACATCCCTGGTGCAACAGCTGCTGGAGGACATTCAGAGTCAGAACAAAGACCCCGACATCTGGAAGAAGATGGAGGTATGGACTCATTTCCTGTTCGCTCTTAATAAAGTTAAATGTCAGTGTTTCTCAATGTGAAGTTTATGTGACAGCTGAAGCTACCCACAGGCCACCGGTCAGTATCTGTTGAGTCCACTGACGAGACATGTTGAAGTTAATAAGAACATAGAGAAATTAGTTACAAGAAAGATCATAATACAAGAATATTACTGATGTGAGTATATCGTCATAATGTGTGACATATTACACGTGTGTGTGAGTGCTGCAGTTGTTTCCTGCTTTTATGACTTTATGCTGAAGAGGAAACGTCGTCGTCTTCTTCTGACGTCTTGTTCATGTTGAACTTTTTATGCGACTGTCGTATCTGAGCCGCTTCTTCTGACCTCATGGCTCCGTCATCCTGAGGGTTCAGTTGTATCACAGGTTTAACATCGGCCACATGATGCAGCCTGGGTCAGGTAAACACCAGGACGACGCTGAGCTCGACCTCGGCTGCTACACAAGGAAACACAGATGTTTTAGGAAGCAAAACAAAACACAATATTCATTTCAGCTCAGCTCTTTAGTTTGGAGGCCTCCGACACACACACCTGCTTTGGTTTAGCTTTAGCCGTTAGCTCGTTTCTGCAGCTGCAGCACGAGAGAAACCCGAACCAGACTCGGCGCTGCCGCTCCAGCCCTCGCTGCAGCCGTTTTGATGGATTGGAGGTCTGCTATCGGATCGTCCCGTGGCCCCGTTAATTCATCACCTCACTTCGAAAGGTCACGTTTGATTGGCAGGCGGATTATTGATGAGACTGCCCGGTGAACTAATCAGTCATATCTGTCATATCGAATATGCTGAAATGTCAATAGCTCTGGGGATTCATCCTCCTCACGGCCGCTCCTTTAATTAGTGCTATAAAGAAGCTCTGCTGCCTCTAATATTTTTTATTGTTTTATTCTATTCAGATGTCTTCACTGCCTCTCCTTTACTGCGTTCATATCCGATTCTTACCTTTTACGTCCTCGGGAACATTTTACTTTGCCGCTGTGACAGCTCAGCTTCCCCCCAGAGATCAATGAAGTTCAGGATTCCTGTCTTATCTGGTGTTAGCTGGGGTCAGGGCCCGCAGACAGACACGAGACCGACGCAACACGATTATCAGCCAGAACGATCAGGATGATCTGAGGATCCAGTCCCGACCCTGTGAGGGGAGGACGTCCTCGGAGCCGGGGCTCAGTGACCCGGAGGTCTGCGGGTCAGTCCACACATCAAACTGTGTCCTTCATATCCTCAGATTCAAATGAGATCCTCTGCATTGATATTCAGAATTAATGATTATTTGACTGATGAAATGTCAGAGCTGTCCCCTGCTCTGTGTCCAGGTTTCAGTGTGTTGTTAGCTGATCTACGCGACTTTCCACATTGGTTCATCACCAAAAGAAGAAAAAAAAAACTGTTTAAAAATCTAGTGTGAAGATGAAGCTGATTTACAGTTGTATCTGATAGAAGAACCAAGGTAAAGCCCAGGTATACACCAAGGTCATTCAGTGTGGTGAACACAGACAACAGAAGCATAGACATACAATTGAAAAGCACATAATAAAAGTGTAAAAACACAGACGATGAACCAGATGAAGCTGAATTAAAGTCAGTGTAAAGCCTGTTACAGTCTGAGCTGACTGATGTGGACAACTTTGACTTTAACTCAGTATCTGACTGAGTGAAACCGTGAGGAGAGCGACGCAATAACATGAAGGTATGAATGAGTCTCTGACCTGAGGTCTGTTTCTGAGAAGCCAGAATGCAGGTTTAAGTTTATATTAATGCTTTGACGTGGATAAAACTCAGATTTACAACATGGGTTGAAGTTGGAACCGTCTCAGTCTTGTCTCGATTTAATCATCAGAGGTTTTGTTGAAGTGTGAGCACCTGTAGTGAAGATGACTCGTTGTTACCAGCTCAGAGCTGAACCGACTGCATCTGATGAGCGAGCCTGGGTGACGCAGCTGATTCATGTATTCACACGTAACTGTGGAAAAGACAATGTGTCAGGGATCCTGTTGAGACGATGAGCAGCAGAACATCCTGAACTCAGCCTCTTATCACTGACAATTATCACTAATGAAAGCCTGGTTATTGTTGAATTCAACCCTTAAACATGCTCATTCTCATTTTCTTGATCTCATTTATGTCCCTAAGATATTTGCAGAAACTTGTGCACAGGAGCAAAGCTGTTTTTTTTTTTACCTTGAAACATCACATGTGGCTGTAACACAAGCGCTGTGTCAAAAACTGCTCAACAGGAGGCAAATAAAAATGTCTGTTCTTGATAAAAGCAACGCCTCCACTTGCTGGAAATTTCCCCCCCACCCCGGTGGAATACCCTGAACGTCTCAGAGCCAATAAGTATCTATATTCCCCGGCACGTTCAGGGCCCTGTGCAGCTTCCCCTGAATCATTCAGACCCCCTCTGGCACTCGGTCTGGGTTCATGTGGTCTGTGTAAGGAGGAAAAAAAAAACCAGAAAATGTTAGCCTCATTAAATGCCCAAATGTAAAGTACTGAGTTTGGAGTTAATATATATACAGATGCAGTGTGAACTGGAGCTGGACTGCTCTTATAAAATATTTAATCCAAAGGAATAAAAGCAAACATCCATAAATAAAAGTGAACAACCAAAAAAAAAAAAGCACAAATCCTGAATTATAAAAACAAAATCACATAAAAACTGCTCGGCTACACACTAACACACACACACACACACTCTCTCTCCTCGTTCCTCTCTGCTCCTGGGTAATTAGCTGATTAGCTGCTTAATTAGCAGCATGTAATCATGGCGATGGATGAGCTGCCTAATTGAGGAAGTGAAGAGAGGAGAAGAGTCGTCTCAGTGTGGAGGATGACATTCTGTCTCTCCGCGGAGAGTCTCCGCTGAATACAAGCCAGCAGAATGAGATAGAAAGAAAAATCATCCGTCCAGGGAGGAGAAAGAGCGGAAAGATCACCGCCGGAGCAGAAATGAATCAAATCCACGAGCAGGGCAGAATGTGATCTGTCGAGGAACTCGTTCACGCCTCCTCAGGGAGGAGGACGGAGGATGGAGGAGGGGGACGGAGGAAGGAGGAGGAGAGCGGACTCGGCCCTGTGCTTGTTGCCGGAGTTGAGTAGATTTGATTGAAGTAAAGACGAGTAGAACGTAACTGAATGTGAACCGGTCTCTTCATGGGAGAGGAACTCAGTTAGGTTTGGTGTCAGTGGAATAAATCAACATTTCCTCTGAAGCTGAACGGTAACATCACGTCATGACGGAGCGCTGTGACCTTCTACACCCAGATACATCAACAACATATTCTCTGTTTTATCCAAGTGTAAGGCAGCATCATGTTAGTGCTACATAGAGTTACGAGAGGCAGGGCAGCAGGGAGAGAGACTGGGAAGATCGCTTCGGTCAGGAATTGAACCAGCGATCACTGCTTTGGACTATAGCAACATGGGATGTGCTCCAACCACTTGACCACCAAGCTGAGAGCTGTTGTGAACCTAAAAGCTGCTGGAAAAGAGTTGCAGGATAATGTAATAAGCTAATTAGCATATTCATGATGTCATTCTACAGTTAATTCATCAGGTCTCCTCCCTCTCTGCGCTCACAGACATAATATTTTAAAACACAGCAAAGTCGTTCTCATTATCATATACTTTCAGACGAAGGAAAACAAGGTGTGTGAGCAGCTCTGCAGCTCCGGCCTTTTTCAGACGTTTAATCATTTCCTGTTAAAGCAACAGTAGAAGAAAGAAAATAATGATCTTCACCATCAATATGAACCAATGCAGTATTTAATATAACCACGGACTCACTAGAGCTGAATAAAACCCTGTTAACGTCCTGAGTAATCAACATTTTTACCTGCTTCTGCAGTGTAACGATGAAACGCCCCCCCCCCCCTTAACGCTCGCTGTACAACGAACTGTGTTTATTCTGACGTTAATCATAAACACCTGTTTGGACTAAAGTATTAGCCCTTCTCTCTTTCTGCCGGTGTCTTCCTCCTCCTCGCTGCCTTTGCTGCTGTTCAACATGAATATTTTATCCAACACTTTTTTCTTCTCTTTTCTTTTCTTTCTCCCCCTTTGACCGTCTAGACGCTGTTTTCTCAACCTTGACCTCCTCATCGTTTGTAATGTTGGAAATGATCCTGTCGCATAATTTGCCTCCACCTCACGTAAAAAAAAAACAAAAAACTGCGGCATGTTTCGTGAAAGTTTATGAGGCTGGCACAGGAAACGTACATAAACCTCATACGCCCAGGAGTTTCTAATTGTGCGGCGTACGGGGCTGCGGCGCCTTGAAAGGAGAAGAAAGAAGCAGGCGGAGAAACAGTCCATCAGTTAGATAAGTGTCCTACACGTCATGTGATCACATTGTATGTGCTCGTCTGGGCCGGCGTCGGCGTCCTCAGTGTGAGGTGTCTGTGTGTTTGGCGGCTCTGCGGCACGCCGGCCTATCTGCGAGCAGTGGGAGACAGACAGACAACAGACTCACATCAACACTTGTCTGATTGGCCCGGCGGGAGGGCGGGGACGCCCACCGACAGCAGAGAGGATAGGAAAATAAGAGAGAGGAGGAAGGGAGGGGGAGGAGGGGGAGGGGGAGGAGGAGGGCTGTTCGTTCTTTCTGTTGTGTTTCTATAGATAAACAGGTTGAGGAGGAGGAGGAGGAGGAGGAGGAGATGAAGACACATTTGTTTCCAGAGAAGGGACAAGAAGTCTTTGACGTCTGTTTGGATGATGTTGAAACTTTACTGAAGTGACTCAGCGTCTCAGTGCTGCAGAAATGTTTTCAGGGAATTGATATTTTCAGTTATTGGTCATTTTGTTTCATGCTAATATCTGATCAATAGATTTTTTCTGTTCAGACAAAAGATATTTACACTCAAAAGCCTCTCTTCTGATTGGCTGACTGTGTTCAGAGTGAGCCAATGAAAATACAGTGAAAATCCTGTGGTCCAGGTGGGCGGGGCTTGGTTGACTGCTTTGTTGTGACATCACAGTCACAGAAGTGGCGACAGCCTGGTTTTTTGAACGCTGGTTTTGCTCAGTGACGTTTTTTTTTTTTTTTTTCTAAACCTCAAACAGACGAACGTGTGATAATAATCAGTTAACAGAAACTCATACAGACGCTGTGTGTGTGTGTGTGATGGATGATATTACCGTTGTGGAGCTTTAGAGATGACTCTATCCCCACGGTGACAGACAGCTGGTAGTGGTGGGGTCTCCCAGGGACGATCTCAGAGACGCAGTCAGGTGTGACGGACGGCCTCTCTCTCTCTTTCTCTCTCTCGTTCCTTTTCTTTCCTCCTCTTTATCTTTTTGTCAGCGTCTTTCTAACCCGACCATCTCTCAAAAAATGAAATTCATAGCAGGGAAGTGTGTAACGTGGTTGTTCAGTTGTTCAGTGCCGGTGCCTCGTCCAGATTCTGCCCAGAAATCAGCTGCACAGGTTCCATGTTTTCCATTAAAAGTCGTTTTAATGAATTTCTAACTTTCCTCCCCTTGAGTTCTTTCATTTCAGCCCAGCAGTGCACAGTGTTTGGTGTGACACGTTCACGTAGTCAATCTAATAACTTATCCTGCTGTGGAAATTAGCTGTCTCACCTAACCCCCCCCCCCATTTATATATAAAAAAAAAGTTTGTGGAAACCAGCAGAGAAAATTCATCGTTTTAAATTTTGTCCTGCTCCTTACCTTCACCAGGTGCTGAAATCATCAGGTGAAAGCCGGCAGCCTCAAGTTAATCCATTAGCTCACTGCTAACAGCTAGCATGGCTATAATGCTAACATGTGAGCTGAAGGAGCGAGCAACGTCTTCTCCGTCTCTGGTCTGGACAGATAACTGCAAACTTAAAAACAGTCTTATGGCGGTGAAATTCCCAGTTATTCGACCTCCTGCAACCAATCAGAGAAACCCTGGATGTCCATGACCTTTGACCCATGGGTGGCTCTGCGTTAAAAACCAACAACCAACAAGTGACGTTGCGCAGACATTTTGCATTTTGGCCTCACGTGGTGCTTTTTAAAAACAAAAACCCAGGAGCAGAGGAACCAAACACTGTGAACTGAGACCAGGAGGAGCCTCAATTAAAGGAGAAAGAGAAAGTAAATAAAAAGACAACACAAAGCAACAGAACTAGATAAAAAGAATTAAAACAAATAGAGGCACAACGAGGTAAAAGCAGCAGGAGCCAGATAAGAGCAGGTGAATAAAACAGTGCAATAAAGGAAAAAAAACAAAACAGATGAAACATTTGTAAAGATATAGGAACAGTAAGGAATAACACAATAAAAGGACCTGTGGATGTCAGAAAAGTAATAAGATTAACAACAAGATAAAGCAGAAAAGATAAGGACATCATGTTACAGCAGAAAATGAGTTTTAATCAGTGACTCAACAGATTCTGCAGGAAGTCCAGAGGCCTTCACACACTGGGCACGCGTGTCAAAGTGAAAACCATGAGATGTACATCTGTGTGTGTGTGTGAGGCAGAAAATCAGACAAAAAGCCGCACATTTATTAATACGACACAGATTTGGTTCAAGTTACTTCTCCATCAGGCTTTTACTGTGAAAACCCACCAGGAAGTGTAAACTTACACTGACAAACGCAATAAGATGCTACGTTCACCAGCCTGACGCACTGATCACATATTCCACCTCCTTTTTAGTGATTCATGTTTAGCTGTTATTTTATTTTCACTAATTCCCGTGAACGAGATGATGAGCCGGAGCGCTGACGTTCGCCTCTGCGCGGTCAGGCGCGTTGCCTGGAACATGTTAATCATCGCACGGCGAACGCGGCCTGTCGGGAGTTGGAGTCCAGATCCATGAGCGTCGTCCTTCAGAAAGCCTCCGTCAGCTGAGCGGTAATTATCGGGCGGTGGAGAGCGCAGCCACAGGAGGAAGAGATGAAGCAGATATCAGAGGATCAGATCAGGCGCCTCAGCTCCCAGCAGGCCGCGCTGCCCCTCAGGAGCCGCACTGGTTTACGCACATCAAAGCAGCTGTAAGCAGCCCAGTGCATGCTGGTCTGTGTCCAAACCAGCGCCGCCGCCGCTGATGCTGCTGCTCATGCATCACGCCCACATCCTCTTCCTCCGCCGTCCTCCGCTTCTTCTTCTTTCCTCCCCTTCATTTGGATGCTCCTCTCCTCTCCTCTCCTTACTATGTCTTTCTATACTTTCTTTTCCTTCTTTTGCTTTTCTTTTACGCTTTTTTCCTTTACTTTCTTTTTTCTTTCCCTCTGTCATCTTTGCTTTCCTTCCCATGTTCTTTCTTTCTTTCTTTCTTTCTTTCTTTCACCTCTCCTCTCCTCTCCTCCCCTCCTTTCTTCCTCTCCTCCATCTCCTCATCAATACTTTTGATTTCCATCTCTCCTTCTATAACGAGTGCTGGAGAGATGGACAGAATCATATCGATGTTTTTTTAAATTCTTTTTTTAAGGGTCACGGTTGTAATTAACATACGGGGCCACTCAATCGGTCAAGGTTTGTAACACACACACACACACACACACACACACACACACATTTTATCATTACAGCCGAGCAGACACACCTACACTCATGAAGACACTCACACTCACTCAGATTCGATACAGCGATTTGTAGGCAGCGTGTGAGTGTGCAGATCCTCACACACTAGTGGCAGCTCGAGTCATTTCCATCAGATTTACCTTCCTCTCCTCCTCCTCTCTCACCCCCCCCCCCCCCATTCGTTTTCTCGATGGCTCTCAGTGAAAGAAATGAAAACAACACTCGATGTATAAAATATTAGAATTGTCTCCTCGATGATCTGCAGTCACAGTTACACTTGTTATTCAGACGGGATGTTTGACGTCTGACTGGAGACAATGAATTTTAGAAATCACATCTCTCTCTCTCCTCCCCTCCCTCCCTCCCCCCTCTCTCTCTCTGACCCTCGTTGTGTTCACAGCGCTGCATCTCAGACCACACTCTGCTGCTGCAGCTGGAACATACGTTACATTAAACATCAGGAGCTTTAACTTTCAGTTCATCCAAATATTCCTGAAGCTACTCATTGAAGTCCTGCCTCACACCTGGATGTAGATCTGAGGTTTTGTTGTTGCGTTTAGCACGAAACAGAGAAATGAACAACTTCATAGCGAAGGAAGTGAAAAGACCCTCCAAAATAAAATCCTCCTTCACGCCTGTGTTTTGTATTTGAAACCAGACGTGTGGAGCTGAAGCCTCACAGTCTGTTTTGAGGATGATGTCGTGTTTCACACCTGAGTCACGTGACGCTGCAGCGGGTGTTGTTTCCTCTCTCACTTCATCTTCTTTGTTTCTGTCTCTTCTGTTGTTTCACCTCCACCTTCCTCCTTGTTCTTCTTCACCTCCATCTCCTCCTCCGTTAAGCCGTCTCCTCAGCAGCAGCAGTGGATCAATCCTGGGTCTGACACCATTTCTCCTCCTCCTCCTCCTCCTCTGCTCCCTCCATCACTTGCTTCTCTTCTCTCGCTCTTCTGATCAGCTCAGTCTCAGGTTTCCACTCCAGGAGTCCTCTCCTCCTCCTCCTCCCCCCCTTCCTCCTCCTCTCCTCCAGTAGATGGCAGTAGCTCTCCACTGAGCGACGAGCTGTCCTCCTCTCCCTCTGCTGTTGTTTTTTTATTCCTCCTCCTCTTTCTCTCCGTCCATCTGTCTGTGTGCTCTAATGAAGGGCAACCTGCCAGAGATGGAGACATACATGTTCAACTCTTTGGTTTTTTATTCCCTCGCTTCATCTCTTCATCTCGACGACTCTTTATCTCTGGATCACTGATTCTCTTGTTTTTCCTTTTTCCATCCTCTCCTGTATTTTCCTCTTTCTCTCTGTCTTTTAATCTCTTTTTCACTTCTTTACCTCCAGTTTTTCTCTTTCTCCTTCTTTCATTTCCTTTGTACTGCATTTATCTGTTTCCAGCATTTGTCCTGACCGCCTTCTGTACATTTGTCTTTTCTCCTCTCTCTATCCACCTCTTCTCTTTATTTCCACTTTTCATTGTCAGGTTATTTTTTAAACCCCCCTCCTCTTCCTCCTCCTCCTCCTCCTCCTCCTCCTCTTCCTCTGTGTTTATCCTAATGTGTGTTTACCTGTTACGTCCTGCAGGTCTCGTTTTTGTTCTTTCTGTCCTTGAATTAATTCATCTGGAATCAGCTCTGAAACACCGTCCATCCTCCTCCTCCTCCTCCTCTTCTTCCTCCTCCTCCTCTTCCTCCTCTTTTTCCTCTTCCTTTCTCATTACCTGTTGGACATTTATTTCTATCCTTATTTTTTTCTCTCTCTCTGTCTCTCTCTCTCCCTCTCATCCCTGTTTCCTCTGCAGCGTGTTGTGTTGTTTTGATGTGAGTCCAGTCGGCTCTGGACACCAGTTACTCAGATTAATTCATAATATTAAAGTTTTTTTTTTTTTTTAATACACTGGACTAAATTCTCTCCCCCTCTCCTGTGTGTGTGTGTGTGTCTGCCTCTCTCGTCCCCAGTGCTTTGTGCAGCAGTTGGACGGGTTCATCTCGTGGCTGCAGGACGCGTTGGACAGCACCGAGAACTGGACTCAGCCCAGACAGGAGCTGGACAGCCTGAGGGCGTACCTGGACACACACCTGGTGAGAGCACACACACACACAACTTTTTTTTTTTTTTTTTACTCATGAGGACCCTCACTGACATAAACCCCCCGGTTCAGTCACACACACACACACACACACACACACACACACACACTCAGCCACAGCAGGAAGCCATCCACTGTGAATCAGGAGTCAGAAAACAAGCTGCTGCTGCTGCAGACCGGCGCGCAGAGACGCAGCAGAGGAGGACGGTTCGGCCTCATGCAGATACGCTCTGACGACCTGCCGCTCGTTTGATTCCCTCAGAAGATCATGGTGTGAAACAGCTGATCACCGTGGCCGACGGCTTCACGGGGGCCCTTCAAAATAAAGCTCTAACCTGCTGCTGCTGCCACTTGAATGAAGAAAGAAAAAAATGTTCAAAATAAGAGCATCATCATCATCACAACACTTAGAGATAACTGAAGAGACACAAAAGCTTCACGGCCTTTTCTTATGTGAATTTTCCAAATGTGTCCTCACAAATGTGTTAAACAACACACACACACACACACACACACACACACTCTGTCAAAGCTCATATACAATTAAATATAAATGCAGATAATTACTATGTACAAACACATCTATAGACAAATTGCACACACTATGAACATACATTTGCATACATGCATTTAGAATACATGCATATCAATGTGTATCCATGTGCCACACACACACACACACCTGTGTATTAACTGAACTCCACCCACTGCTGTTTCCTGTTTGTTGACTCTCTGTGATAAACACTGCTGCTGCGATGCCGTCGAAGAAACTCCGTCGCTTGCCTGGAGTCTTGCTCGCACGCTCGTGTTGTTTTTATCAATGTGATAAACGCTTCAGGTCCAGATTCAGATCCACTAAAGTCAGCACTGTGTTAATATGTATGTAGCACAAGCAGCACAACACAATGAAGACACAGCGCCACGAGGCAGCAGCGCAGCAGAATATGAACAAGTTCTCAACTTCATTTCACTTCTCAGGAAGATCTGCTGTTTTCAGAGCTGCTGGGCTCCAACGCGCTTTAACACCACGGCGACGACGACGACGACGCTCTGTAACATGTAATATGATCCGATCACTGTCAGTCGCGTCCTCTTTATATGCAAAACACTTTTATTACATCCAGATCAGATGAAAGAAAAATTGTCATCGTGTCATAACAGGAACAAACGCTGTTACATATTTCCTCATCAGCCTCAGACGAGTTGTTTTTCGTTCTTCTTCTGTGGTTCCAGGGTTTACTGTATGAGTGTGACTGATGTGTGATGGAAGCTGCTGTAACGAGCTGCCGCGTGTGTGTAAACGTCAGTGTCGCTGATCCGTCATGTTTCAACAGACAACAGCAGCAGACTGGGCTGGTTTGTCTGTACGGTGGCCCAGAGAGTTCAATCCACTGCAGACACACGCTCAGAGCTAGTTCACAAACATGACATGACAACACAAGTGTTTCCAGGGGACACAAAAAAGGCGACGCACACACGACTGAGACGCTCTTGATGTTTAAGACTTTGTTCAAGGCTTTTGATGTTAAAAGCGTTTCCCAGCCAGGTGCGTCACTTTTTTGTGTCCCCTGGAAACAACCTCTGTTGTTGTCTGTGCTACTTGCAGCAGCGTTTCTGAATGAGCTCGTTTTGCCTGTTTTGTTGTGTAAAGCGCGTTGAGCTCTCTGGGCCACCGTAGATCTGTAACCATGAAAGAGAGCCAAGAGATAAGTCGTGGTTTGAGTTGGGAAAGTTTTGCAGCTGAAACTTTGTTCAGATTTGTTTCCATCAGTTTACATGGAGAGTTATTCATGTGAACTTATACGAGGAGTGGCACATTTACTTCCACTGTAGTTTCTCTGTCCAGACTGAATCTGAATCTGACATGAAAACATAGAAACACATTTTTAGCAGCTGCGTGTGGAGACGGACACATGTCAGTGACGTTATCTGAAAAAAAACAAATCAGGAATGAATCAATAACGAAGAGAAATCCAACCTGTGGAGTCGGTGCAGATAAACGGTCAGTGTTGATGCCGACAGAGCAGCCATGTTTGTTTCTCTCTCTCTCTCCTCTGAGGCTCTGACGAGGTGTGTTTACATTTGACTGCTGCTGTTTGTGAACAGAGATCAGATCACGTGACCTCGGAGTGTGACAGTAGAGTAAGGTCTGCTGGAGGTCAAAGGTCACAGTTAACTGCGCCCTGTACACACACAGTGATGATGGTGGAATGTGATGAACACACACACACACACAGTTTTATCCTGATTCGTCTCTTTTTGTTCCAGTGTGTTTTCATCTGCATCTCTTTGTCTTCTATCTCCTCTCTCTCTCTCTCTCTCTCTCTCTCTCTCCCTCTCCCCCTTTATTTCTCTTCCCATTTTATCTGTTTGTTCGTCTCTGACCATCTGCCCTCCTCTCTCTCTCCCTCCCTTCTTCACTTCTTTTTTCTCCTTCATCTCTCTGCCTTTATTTCACTGTCTTCATTTGTTTATTCTTCTGAAAAGAAAAACCCAAACACCTCCCTGTGTCTCTAATTTACACACACACACACACACACACACACACACACACTTAGCCAGCGCCTATAGATCAGTGAGTGCTGCATCACTATATGAACACACACACACACACAGATGAGAAGCACTTTGGCAATTACTCACACTCTTTATGGCAAACATATGGGCTTCACACACACTGACACACACACACACACAAAAATACAACCATGTACACACAGAGGAGCCGTCATCACAGATGCATTCAAGAGTACAAGGAAATGAGACAGACATGTACACACACTACAAACCAACTGATGCACACTGCTGAGTGCGCACACACACACACACACACACACACTGATTGTATTTGCATATTAACGTACAAATGCAAACATATAGGCACAATAGTTGGCATGTGTTTTAGCTACACACACACACACACACACAGACACACACACACACACACACACAGAGGTGTTATTTGCATACATTTGCATGTTCCTAGACAGATTTCTAAATCAACATCTCCATATCCGTCCCTGCAGAACAGCACCATGCACACAACACACTCACACGGCAAGTTGCTTTATCTTGATATTTATTTCTGCTGGGTGTGTGTGTGTGTGTGTGTGCGTGTTTGTTGGTTTGTTTACACGTGTCGACTTTGTTGTGGGTGCCAGCAGCGCTAACATTAGCGGCGGTTAGCTTCAATTAGAATTCCCGGCTCCTAATTGGCGCGTCTCGTTAAATAAAGCAGAAGAGGATGAAAAAGCATCGCTAATAGGACTTTGAACTGCTACACTGTTGATAGCGTGTTAGCTAACCGACTCTGTGTTTGTGTGCGTGTGTGTGTCTGTGTCGATAGTCACACTTGCACTTTGTAGTTATTAGTGTGTATTTGGGTGTATAATTGTGTGTGTTTTATTGATTACTGCAGAGTAGCCAGGTTCCCTCTCTCCCTCTCTCCCTCTCCCTCTCTCTCTCTCTCTCTCTCTTCATCTGTCTATCTTTCGTTTTCTTTTCTTCTGTTTTTCCTCTGAGTTTTTCCGTCTCTGGATGTTTCTCCCTCTCAAACCCTGTCTCTGACTAATCTGTCTAATTAGCTTCGCCGAAGACATTTTAAAAGGATGAGGAACTGCTGACTAGATTTTGACAAAATAAAAGCCCCAGAGTGAAGACTTGAGCCTGAAGTTTAGATCCTGATGAAACTGAGCTGCAAAAGTCAACTTGAAGTCACTATTCACTCTTTAAAGAGCAGCGGCCATCTTGTTTCTTGTTTTTTTTTTTTTTTTCCTAAGGTTCTCTGTAGGTTTGTGGACACGATCTCTCAGAAACACCTTTTAAAGGAACATTTTCAGATTTGGCACAAATGTTCACTTGCACTCAGAGATGAACTGATCGGGTCAAAGGTCAAGAGGTAGTTTGTCACTCAGGTCCATCAACGTACAGGATGAATAACATTTATAACACAGACTCTATAATGATGAAAATGTTAGAATAAAAGAATCAATAGTAAAACCTGTGATAACCAATAATCAGAATAACCTAAAACAATAAAGAGAGATATAATTTATAACAGATCCTGAGGGTCAAAACCCTGAAGGTCAAAGGTCACCATCACAGTGACCTCAGAAAACTCTTTTTAACCATTTCAAGACTGAACAGAGAAATGATATCTACATTTCAAACCAGATAAACTCTGGATAAACAGGATGAAACCTGGAACTAGTCTGAGTGGCGGAGGGATACGACCACAGTATTTTCTGTTTCTGTTTTAGACACAGAGCCTGAACATAACAACATGTGTTACATAAGTTCTGATGAGTAACTGCAGGTTGTTGAGATGTAAACAAACTCTGCGATGAGTTCGAGCTCAGTAACTGTACGTTCACACCGAAAACAATGAGCCCGAGTCACACATCTCCTAAAGGGACTATTTTCATCAGCGGATTGATCCACATTGTGCAGCAGCAGGACGGAGTGTGTGGGAGTGAATCAAAGAGTGTGTGTGTGTGTGTGTGTTCACTGTGGTGAAGGAAACAATGGAGCTCGTTCTTTTAGAGGAAGAGGAGAGTTCAGGCAGTGAAACACACACACACACACACACACACACACACACTGTTGTTTGGATCAATACGGTGATGTCACCTGATTTAGTGACAAAAAGAAAAATACAAAGAGTCGTCATTTAACTCTGATTCTGTTCTGTTTGTAATTCTCTCCTGTTGCTCTTTTCTCTCCTCCTTCCCTCTCTCTCTTTGTTTTTGGTTCCTCTCTCTCTCACACACACACACACACACACACACTCTTACTCTCCCTCTTTCTCTATATTGCTTTCTGTTGCACACACAAACAACACACACACACACACACACAAACACACACAGCTCCAGGGCAGCAGTGGGCGGAGTGGAGCTGCTCTCCCAGTCGAATATTTGGTCCAGCTGGCGTGTGTGTGTGTGAGTGTGTGTGTGTGTGTTTTAGGGCGCGTGGAGCGAATAAGCACAGGTCTTTCCGGAACCCCGGGGAGATCAGTGAGGCGAGAGGACGCTAGCACACACACACATGCGTACACACACATACACACATATACACGCGCACACACACACACACAAGCTGCTCTTTGTAAGGCGCTGAGAGATGGCGGCCAATGAAAGGCCTATTGATTGGGTCTGATGGGTGATCCAGGCCTTTGAATCCCATTACCAGCAGCAACACACTACTGGTGGCAACATGGGGGGGGGGGGGGGGGTGGGGGGGTGGGGGGGGTGGAAAGGTGTGAGACAAACAGAGAGGTAGAGAGGTCTCAGATTAGCTCCACAACGAACACCTTAATCTGAAAATGCAGATTATTGGCAACAATAAACACATCCTCCTTCTTCTTCTTCTTCTCCTCCTTCTTCTTCTTCTTCTTCTCCTTCTTCTTCCCCTTCTTCTTCTTCTTCTCCTTCTCCTTCTTCTTCTCCTCCTTCTTCTTCTTCTCCTCCTTCTTCTTCTCCTTCTTCTTCTTCTCCTCCTTCTTCTTCTCCTTCTTCTTCTTCTTCCCCTTCTTCTTCCCCTTCTTCTTCTTCTTCTCCTTCTTCTTCCCCTTCTTCTTCTTCTCCTTCTTCTTCCCCTTCTTCTTCTCCTTCTTCTTCCCCTTCTTCTTCTTCTTCTCCTTCTTCTCCTTCTTCTCCTTCTTCTTCTTCTCCTTCTCCTTCTTCTTCTTCTTCTCCTTCTCTGCTCTTATATTGGACGAGAGGCAAAAACAAACAAACCTTAAGTTTCCACCTTGTTTATGCTTCTGTAACTCTCACGACTTCTGAAGTTGTAACATTTAAATACTTTCTTCCAGGATTGTGACCAAAATTAACAGCAGACTCTTATTTTGAAAACATTACATCAACACAGCAAAAAAGTAAACAAGTAATTATTGATTCTACCTGTTCAACGACTGACGGTCAAATCCCTGTTTTATCAAATGAAAGTCATGTGGAAAAGATGAACGCTCTCACTGTACGATGACCGGACTCATCGATCAGCTCTATTGATGTTTAACGTGATCAATCACAGAGCGAAATGTGGACAAAAGAGCGAAGATGTGTTTTAAAATCTGTCAGAGAACGAGAGAAGGAAGAGGAGGGAGGGAGGGAGGAGAGGAGAGAGAGGACAAGAAGAAGAGAGAGGGATTGAGACAGAGGCAGGAAGAGAGAGAGAGGGATGGAGGGAAAAGAACAGAGAAGAAGAAAAAGCTGTTCACAGGGAAATAGAAGGCAAAAGAGAGAACACACACACACACACACACACACACACAGCCCTCAGGGAATACCACTGTACCACTACAGCTTCAGTTTGAATGGAGACAATTTGATCATCATTATTACAAAGACTCTTTGATCAGATCATGTCTCATCAGCCTGAGCCTGCACTGTGTGTGTGTGTGTGTGTGTGTGTGTGCCTCCAATCACCACAGCTCAATACACAATCTCAATGTCAAACCTCAATGTCATCTGTTAGCGCCTCGCTAATATCCCCATCCTAAAATATTAGGTAGGCTTCTGATGCCGTCCTACCCTGCGCTCCAGGCTAATATGCTAATGCTAACAGGTAATCTGATCACTCGGGCTTTGAAGCAGCTCTTCTCTCAGCCCACCGTGTCTGTGTGTGTGTTTGTGTGTGTGTGTGTCTCTACATATGTGTGTGTGTGTATGTTAATCAGAGCAGGGAGTTATAACCTTTTAGGCCAATGGCCACAGCAGCTCAGAAATCCTTAAATCCACCTGCTGCCTTCACCATTTAGCTGTTTGACTTTTAAAATTGGATAGTACTCAAGCAAGACCACCAGTGGTGGGTAGTTACCTGTATGTCAGACCCACTCACCGCTCCGTCCACCTGCAGCGTACATCTGCCCAGACATGCTTTTATTCTGAAATGTATGTCGTTAATTGCTCGACCTCCTCGGACGTCCACAGCTTATGTAAGTGTTAACTGGAGACACGTGTTTAGAGAAACGTCGGGAAACAAAGGTTCTCAGCTGAAGATCACAAACCGGAGATGCTGAAGTCGTCTTTATTTTGAAGTTGTGAAGGTTTTGTTGCCGTCGTTGTCTCACAAATCACAGTTTTGTTAACGTTAAGTTCCTGTGGAGTTTTGTCGAGAGCATCGAGATGGTCAGAGGAGGAAACATTAGTGAGACTCGGCCACGTGTTTGAGCCTCAGAGAAGACCAGAAGGCTCAGAGTGGTTAGCACAGTTAGCATCTTTTAGTACAAATAGATTGGTTCCTCAGGTTTGTGATGTGTAAAACCGTGGCTGTGTTCGTGATGTCGATGGTTATTTCACTCATCGTACGACTTGTATAAATGAAAAACCAGGTGTGGACACGTCGGTGTCTTTAAAGTCAAAAGACAGACGTAGGGAGGAGATTAGAAAGAACAGGCTGATTAAAACAAAGTGTGTGTAACACACAGGAGCCGGCTCTTTAAAGCTTCCTGGACCAGAATCTCTCTCTGAATCAAACCACATGAGTGTTGTGCCCAAACTGAACCAATCCTTCACCGGTGTCACATCTCCAACTTAATCTTTTTGGAACGATGTTGTTGTGCCGTGAGCGAGCTCCGATCGGATCAGAAGAGATTTCAGTGCTGTTCAACAAACACATGATGAATTCTGCTGTTTAATGGCGCAACTGTCGCGTGTGTGTGTGTGTGTGTGTGTGTGAGTGACCGATTTTAAAAAAGAAACCAGAAGCTGGTACCAACTAGTCCTCAGGTACCAGGTGGATTAAGCTTTTCACTGACGGCAGGACACGTCCATTAACAGAGACGATGCATGAAATTCATCACAGCTAATGTCTTGTTTTTGTTTGTTTTAGGTGCTTTAATGTCACACACACCGTCTGTCACACACACACACACACACACACGCTCTGACTGTCTCTATTTGCTTCACACTCCCTCTCACAGACACATAAATACATATACGCAGCCTCTCATTGCTGCCTGTTGTCTGACGTGCATAAAAGCAGAGCTGCTCTGCATGCCTTATCACCATGTGATTGATGGCTGGCTGTTCTACTCTTATCGATTCTATGCTCTCCATATATTAAACGGAGGAAACGGGAGCCGGGCCGCTCGCAGAAATAAGGCGCTGAAATACGATCGCTCTCCGATAGCCCCGGCTAATCTGCACAACCTAATTCATTCCTAACATTCAGCCGCCACCCCCACCCCTCCCACCCACCCGCCACCTCCTTCCATCCCTGAGACGCAGACAGTCACGCTGTGTTTTCTGTAGCGCTGATAGATGTACTTTATGTTTATTAGCTGTGAGGTATTTCACCAGCTTATCTGGAAATTATGTGGGGCAGAGTGGCCGCCGAGTCTGTAAAATTACTCAATCAGCCATGAGATTTGAAGTAATTTACGACGTTTGCGAGGCAGTAATGATTGCAGAACGCAGACCGTCATGTTTTATTTGGATAATGTTGATATATGAATGTGGTTTTTTTTGTGGAGGGGGGGGCGTCGTTGTGAAGAGATATAGCTGCTGCTTTGGCTTTCAAAGTGATATTTTATTGTTTATCTGTGAAATGCAACGTGTAAGGGACAGTGTCAACGGCGTCCGCTCACATCCTTTAAAGCCGGCTCATAGGAGATGTGATGTTTTTCACCACAGAAGAAGAAGAAGAAGAAGAAGAAGAGACCTGTGTGGATCAATGAGCGGCGCTAAGCACCGACACCGCCAGGCCTCGGCTGTTCCCGCTGAGCTCCGTATAGACAGACCTCTCTTTGGAAACCTGAACACTAATCATCAGCCTGAGAGATTTTTTTTTTTTTTTTTTTTTGATTCTTCTCATCAAAAAGTGTTTGAGCCGAGCAGAAACCATCTCATGCTCCTGTCACAATGAATTTTAAACAGTTGGTACCTGCTTTTAAAGGCGTAATGGAATTTGCTGTATCCTCTCTTATGATGCAATTTAATCTCCTTTTTCTGTCTCTCTTTCATTTTGCCTTTAACTGACAGTTTATATAAGAGATCTCTGCTGTTCATACGACACACCCACAGAGATCCCCTGGCTGGGAATCACAACTGTTTGACGATGCAGTTGTGTGGTTTCCGTGAGGCCACTGAACGCCTCCTCATTTCCTCATCTAATGAAACGACGTTAGACGGTCACATCTGTCACTAAGACCTGTTTCAGCTGCAGCAGCAGGTTTTTTTATAAAGTCACTATATTTATGAATTTAGAAGGAGAATGAAGCGTTTTCTGCTTTTTTCTTTTTTTGATATTGTTGTTTGTTGAATATCGTTGGGTTTGGATAAAAACTCTTTAAAACATACTAGACGTTGTTCTTCTTCTGTGGTTTATTTGAAGTGGCGTCACTGTAGATCCCTAAAAAGAACAGGTTGGCATCCCAGCTCCTTCCTCAGTCTGTGTGTGTGTGTGGAGTTAAAAGGCCTGGGCCCATCCGTCTCCTCGGTGTGTATCCTGCTCCATAAATATTGGTGGTGTGGAGGTCTGACCTTGTCATGTGTTGACTGATGCCGTCGCCCGTCCATCCTTCACCGCCGACGTCGGGCCGTCTCAGAGCCGAGGCTGTGTGAGGATGAGATGGGTCTATGTCCTTAAATATCCGAATACGTTTGGTTTTTACAGTTGTTATTGTTTGTTGTTGGACAAGAGAAGAGCCTGGGTTATAACAGCGTCACACCGTCTCTTCCTCTGCCTCTGACAGAGGAGTCACGAGTCGAGGTGTCGGTCAGTAAAACGTAAACTGGGTCGTTTTCTGACGTCTGGAGATTCATGTTTGACTCTTTATTTTTGTTAAACGTGCAGCGGACTCGGTCGTTTCTTTGTGTAGAGATAAAAAGGAGGCTTTTATTTTTGCATAAATGAGTGTGAACTCCCCTTGAGATCAGGCTGATCAGACAACATCACTGACACACACAGCAGCGTCTTGAGAGCACCGTGTGTGTGTGTGTGAATATGTGTGTGAAGCATTTCCCATTGCAGCACAGCAGGATGTCAGAAGTGGTTAAGTCTTGAGGCTTGAGCACCTTGAGGCTTAGACACTGACACACACACACACACACACACACACACACACAGATCAGATCAGAATAGGCTGTAATGGTGCTCAGAGATCTGACTGGAGTGTTTCCCAACACCGCCTCAGGCTGCTCTGTGCTGCCATCCATCCATCCATCCATCCATCCATCCATCCCATTTATCATCCATTCATACATCTCCTTCTCTCCTATTTTTCAAATCATGTTATTTTACTTTTTTCATTATGTTTCACCTCTTTCCTCGTTTCCTTAATTTAGACACATCTAAATGGTGACAGAGATTCAGAAAACCTTGTTTAAAGCTCCATACAGTATAAAGCTAAAGGACTTCCTGTCACTTTGTGATGTCACAACAAAGCATTCACCCAAAGCCCCGCCCACTGCCTGGACCCACCAACCAACAACTTGCAGGATTTGGTTTCTCTGAGCGTTTTATTCTGAAATCTGCTCTGTTTTTTATTGGATCAGTCAGAAAGCAGTCAGCCA
The DNA here is from genome assembly GCA_021432705.1 of Caranx ignobilis. NCBI lineage: Eukaryota > Metazoa > Chordata > Actinopteri > Carangiformes > Carangidae > Caranx > Caranx ignobilis. The sequence goes on from JAFHLA010000022.1 coordinate 1,163,189, forward strand.
ATCAGGAGAGAGGCTCAGAGCCTCCTCTCTTCTGATTGGATGTCTTTCTAACAAGCAGACTCTGACGATGATTACTGTGTGTTTCAGAGTTTCAAGCTGAACGTGGACAGTCACAGCGCTCTGAAGGAGAACATAATGGAGGAAGGAAGAGCGCTGCTCAGCGTCATCACCTCCCACCAATCAGGTACACACACACACACACACACACACACAGATGAGTGGATACACACTGAGACACACAAAGGTGGCCATAACCGAGCCCCAACTCTGTTCCATTCATTATTAATATTAGGATTAACAGAGTGACCTTCAGAGAGGAGAGACTGGTACGAACGCAGCTGAAAGAGAGACGGAGGGAGATACAGATGGAGAGAGAGAGATAGAAAAGCAGAGAGAAAACGCCAGTGGTCAGAAAGTGGACGGCAGGGAAAGAAACACTCACTCTGATTTTTATACTTTCACAGTCAGAGAGAGAGAGAGGAGGAGGAGACAGAGCAGTTTGAGTTAGAATGACTTAGTTAACCTGATGGAGAGACTGTAGATCAGACGGAAAAGAGATGTGGGAAAGATGGAAGACAGAAAGAAGCGGAGAGATGATGATGATGATCATCGTCGTGTTTCAGAGGAAAGAAAACCTCATGTGTAGTTTCTGGGAACAACTCGTTTTTTAACTGACCTTGCTCCGTTTGATGAAATCATCTGTCGCCATGTTGAAGCTGAACAGTGTCAACATGTCACCCAGAGGAAACAAACCACTGGTGAAGTTGCTATGGAAACGCAGGTCTAACAGGAGTAGGATGGATGTTTTGTCTTATAAGTAATGAACACAATGAACATTTCAGTGGTTTTAGAGATGAAAACCTGGAACATGATGAAACAGGAACATAAGATAAGTGATAAACTACAGATGGTTCAGTGCTGTTTATACCAGGAGGGAAACAAGAGCTCATCACGATACAGGACAAACACAGTTAAACCTGACCAGCACAACAGAAAAACTCAAGGACCCGAAGGGTGCAGAAGGAAACAGGCCCTGGATCAGACAGTGTGACTTTAAGGTGCACAAGTTTATTATCAGAAAGAATAATGGAGGTGATCAGGAGTTCAGTTTGACCATCACTTTTCCACGTGTGTCAGATTTCCTTCTGAGACGTCATTTCTAACGTTAGAGGACAGACAGACTTTCAACCAGCTGGACTTTTCTTCTTTTGTCTAAAATCTGTTTAATTAATGGATCAAATCAACCCTCTCTCTCTCTCTCTCTCTCTCTCTGTCTACTCTGTGTCTCTGGGTCTCTCGCCCTGCAGCTCTGAAGGATATCCTTCATATGGTTTCCAGCCAATGGGATCAGCTGCAGCGGCAGATCCGGCGCCAACATGGCTGGATGCTCCGCGCCCTGCGCTGCATCCAGGCCCGCCTCCTCTACACCGGCCAATCGCACGAGCTCTTTGCAGCCTCGCTGGACCTGTCAGCCAATCAGCAGTCTCCGTGCCCAGCGGACGGCCTCAAGGTAAAAAAAACAAACAAGCAAAAAAAATCTGGTGGTGTTTTTTATTTTCTGTTTGGCTTTGAATCTCTCAGTTATTCTGTTCATCTGTTCTTTATTTGTCTTTTATTCTCTGGTTCATATCCATCCATTTCCTCTCTGATGATCCCTGCTATCCCTCCCTCCCCCTCTCTCTCTCCCTCTCTCCCTCTCTCCCTCTCTCTCTGTCACACACACAAGCTCACAGTCAAATCAATCACACACACACTTACCCATCATGATTTGTAAATTTCTCTGTATTGTTTGTATCGGCTGCCAATTAACATCCTGATTGGTCTCTCGCTTCTTATTGGCTGCTCGTTAATTGGCTGGACTTGGTTAATTAGATTTAATCTCCCTTTGTCTCTCTCTCTCTCTTTCTTTCTTTCTTTCTTTCTTTCTTTCTTTCTCTCTCTCTCTCTTGCTCGTTCATAGCGACAGTCCTGTCATTCGCATCTTGTTTCTGCTGCTGTGTGTGTGTGTGTGTGTGTGTGTGTGTGTGTCTGACTCACTCTCGTTTCTTTTTTACTCCTCTTCTCTTTGTTCTTTGACCTGTTGATTTCATAAACTGAGTTGTCATGACGTCGCGTCTGGATCGAAGCTGCAGATCAACACGGTGACTCACACCTGAGTGGATCCAGGTTAGGATCCATAGTTCTGGTCTGATTGGATCCACCAGAGTCCAGTCCAGTTCTGATCCCTTTGACCTGCTGCTTTTTACTGGTTAATCAATAGTTTGTAAAGAGCGACTCTTCGCTGTGGGTTTGAGATTCTTTATCAGTTCAGTTGTTTCATGAATGAATGAAGATCATTCTGACTCAGCGTTAATGAGCGATCACCACCTGTTTCTTTCCTTTCTCTCCATCTTCATCGTTACTTCCTTCCTGTATTTTCCACCTTCATCCTTCTCTTCTTGAATCATTGCCTCCCTCCTCTCTTCCTCTGTCTCCTTGTTCACTCCTTCCTTCCTTCCTTCCTTCCTTGCATCTTTCCTGACTTCCTCATTTATTTCCTTGAATCCATCCCTTTTTCATCAGATGCTTCTTTTCTTTCCCTCCATCTCATTTCATCAGTCCTCCTCCTCCTCCTCCTCCTCCTCCTCCTCCTCCTCCTGCAGACCTGACTCTGGTTGTTTTCACATTGTTTAGTTGCAATTAGAGCTGCAGCAGTTTGATCACTGTGATCAGTCAACAGTAACAGCCATTAGCCAGCTACCACCTTTGTGTCTGTGTGTGTGTCTCAGAGTGTATTTTTGTATGTGTGTGCACCTGTGTTGTGTGTGTGTGTGTGTGTGTGTCCATTAGCTGCCTGGCCGCAGCACATTAACAGTCCATTCATTATCTGTGTGAATCTCCCTCTGCACTTAAAGCTTTGATCCGTAAAACCTCCAAACAACAAACTGAGGTGTGAACCTGCTGAATTATTTCTGTTTGCTGCTTCACGGCACAAACACACACCAACGGCGTCCGCACAACACGCCTCACACTCGTCTCTGATATTTTAAGTTATTCAGTTCATGTCTGTTGTGAACAGTTGAACAATGAACTCAAACTAACGGACAAGTACAAAAGCAGAGAGAGACGGAGAAACAGCCGGAGGAACATCCACAGTGTGTCCATGGCGACCAGGTGTGTTCATGGACAACGTCAGCTCAGGACTCAGGACATTCTGGACAAGTCCAAGTCAGGACGCAAGTCAGTTTAGACAAGTCCATGTTGTTGGACACAAGTCAGAGTCGAGACAGAAGTTACCGGACAGAGATCAGTCCTGAGGTTTTCAGGATGAGCTCAGTTCATAGATCATTTCCTGTAAGACCAGTCCAAGTCAGGACTAAAGTCCAAGTTGAGTCTGAAGTCAGATCTGGAGTCTTTCTGGACAGATCCACGTCAGGTCTCAGGTTCTTCGAGACAAGTCTAAGCCAGGTCAGAACTTCTTTGGCAGGGTTAGGGTTAGTCAAGGGTAGGTTTAGTCTTGAGTCCAGTTTCAAGTCCAAGTTTCTTCAGGGAAAGTCACAGGTTGAGCCACAAGCCAAGAAAGTGAGGACCAGATGAGGACTGAGGTCAACGGTTGATTCAAGAAAAGTCTCAACTCAGGATCCAGGTTAGTTTGATTTCTAAGACACGTTTAAGTCCAGCTTCAAGTGAACATGAGTGTGTGTGTGTTTGTGATCAGTGTGTTTGAGTTGAGTCAAATCCGCTCCACGTCTAAGGTTTGGACTGCAACATGAGTCCACCTCTGTGTTGGATCCACAGTGTTTCTGGCTGCTGTTTGTTGGTTTTGGTTTCCGTCGAGACCATTTACAGCTTTATTTAAAACAACAACAACAACAGGAGACGTGGAGCTCGACTCAGAGGAGACGTCTCATTTGTGCAGTAAAGGTGGCTTTACTCTGTGTTCATTATCTGCTGGTGCTCTTTAATGACAATCAGATGCATGGCCTAATTACTGCCACACAGACACAGAGGTGGGGGGTGGAGATGGTGGAGGTGGTGGTGGTGGGGGGGGCGGGTGAAGACTGCAAGGTCAAACAAGGGCGTCATGTTTACGTGTGTGTTTATGGACCTTGGTGGAAAAGGATGAAACAAGAATGACCAAGGGCAGAGGTGCAGGTGAATACACTGCAGTTCATCTGTGTGTGTGTGCGCGTGTGTGTGTGTGTATTGTCACTGCAGGCATGTGAGCATCTATTAGCATCTACATATCTGTGTGTGTGTGTGTGTGTTTAAATGAACGTAACCTTGACTAAAGGGCAAAATAAAGGGCAAATTGGAATAAATTTATCAAATTATGAACCCTCGTACAATATTTATAACCAGCGGATCCACTATTCATTACAAAAGATTAAATACCAACTTGTATCAATAATTCATCCTCTTAATCTTCATTTTTAGTGCAATTAAGAGCAGAAGCAAATGACATATTTCACACCCGGCTCTGAGATAGTTAGCATGCAATTTAGTGGATGTGAGTGCAGCTCTGCAGGCTGCTGCTGCTGCCCCCACTGCTGAATATATAATGTGTTTGGACACATTTATCTAAATAGATTATCATCTGTGGCTAATGATGATAATATTACTTAACTTTATATGAGGCCAGTCCGACTGGAGACGATACAGAATCGTTGAATAGATGCGGAAACACATTAATGACGAATTAAGGATGAAACACTTGTGTAATGTTGGAGGATTAAAAGATTCAAGTGAATGGAAATGATGTTCATTTATGTCACTGTGCTCATATCTCTTTCCACAAAGATGGCCGACGTGCTTTGGCTCTTTAGATCCAGTCTCATCAACGTATGTCTGAAGAAATCACAGTGACTCCATTTGAGTTTTTGTCTTGTTTACATTGTGATGGAGGATTCTGCTGTTTGACCTTCCTATAAGCTGTAGTGTTTGCATATGTTGTCAAACCATCTTTATGAGGGAAACTGTGTTTGTAACTTCCCTCTTCCTTAAATCTAGCATGTTAGCCTTGTTAGCCTTGTTAGCCTAGCTCGCTTTGTGTTAAACTACGATCGTCTCTGCAGAGTAAAGCAGGAAAGCATCAGTGCTGCATCTTTCCTGGCTACGTTAGCATCAAACGCTAAGACAGTGGCGGTCTTCCTGTGTGGATCAGGTATGGTCCGACGTGATGCTGACACTTTGTTGTGGTCACAGACTCTCACAGTTTGTTTAGTTTCTTTGTTTTATCAAAGGGTAGGAGCCTTTGTGATGGATTTACTCAGTTGTCATGGTGATGGAGCTCAGTGGCTGCCGCACCTCCAGCAACCTCAAGGTTGTTCTTACTGAGCTTTCATCTGCATCTCACTGTCTTCATCAGTGAACAGAGTCATGCTGTTAAAGTTTTGCTGACGTGGTCGCCTTGGCAACACCAGGTGTGGTGTGAGGTCATTTGTTTAGGCGGGGCTTTAATGAGCCTCCAAAGAGTAATACAGAGTGTGTGTGTGTGTGTGTGTGTGTGTGTGTCTCCTGGTGCTCATAAGAGCTTGTTGTTATTGGTGTTAACATATGTCGCTGACACACAGACTTTTTGCTGTCCTCGTCGTCTGTCCCATGACATCCACCCGTCCCTCCCTCCGTTTGTCCCTCCGTCCCTCCATCCCTCCATCCCTCCGTCCATCCCTCTGTCCTTCGTCTGACTTTCACTCCTTTATTTTTCCTTCTCACAGAGAAAAAAGGTGGAGGATGAAATGAAACAGATAAATTAAAGATGTGGCAGAAAGACAGAATTATCCATCAGCCTCCTCATCCTGCACCGTGTTTCCCCGAGGTTCACTGACTTCGAGTGGGAGGGAAGCCCAACCCCCCCCCCCCCCACCGTCCTCCCTAATCCTTTACTTTTCTGTTTCCTCTATTCCAACTACCTCATCACATCCCTCCCTTATTCTATCTATCTGTCTGTCTGTCTGTCTGTCTGTCTGTCTGTCCATCCGTCCGTCCGTCCATCCATCCATCCATCCATCCCTTCTTTCTTTTCATTCCCACAGCTCTTCCTCTCCTTACTCGTCATCCGTCCATCTCCTCCTTCCTCACCTTTGTGCACTGTATTACTTTTCCATCGTTCCATCCCACCCCCACCATTCCCTCCTTTTTTTTTCTTTTGCTTCCCTCCTTCCTCCTTACCTCATCACTCCATCCACCTCTTTCTATCTCCCTCCATCCTGGTGTCTCTCTCTCCCTCCTCTTCACTTATACCTTTAGTTTAAACCCTTTACATTTTTCTTTCTCTCATCTTGTGCCTCTTACCTCTTCATCTCTCCATTCATCCTCCATTTCTCTTTCTCCATCTTCAAGCTCTCCCCCTCCCTCCCCCCTCCCTCCCCCCTCTTTCTCTCTGTCCGTCCGTCTGGAGAGGGGCGATTCATGTAAATGTCAGGAAATATCAGAGCCGGGGTGGTGGGATTAGGCAGCGAGGAGAAGATACACTGATACCAGCAAATATAACGCTCTGACAAGACGGCCAGCACCGGGGATTAGGACACACACACACTCACACACACACACACACACACTCGAGGGCTTCGTTTGTGTGTGTCGTATGAGAATATTGTGTTGTGTGACTCCTGCAGTGTGTTGCTGCATTTTAAAGATTTGTTGTGCATGTGTGAAGATTTTCAAGTGACATCTGTAGTGTTTTGTTGCATATTGAAGAAGAAGGGAAAGGTTGAGAGTGTGTGTGTGTGTGTGTGTGTGTGTGTGTGTGTGCGTGTGTGTGTGTGTGTATTTTGGCAGGGTGAGTGAACGCAGAAAGAGAGGGAGTGTGAGAGAGGTGGAAAGGTGTTTAATACAAGTGTGATAGCAGTGTAATATTTAACAGCTTAGTGGGATTTGTCTGTCACATTACAGGGGATTGGACTGGTCTGGTAACACACACACACACACACACACACACACACACACACACACACAGAAAAGGTGAGTGGATGTGTTCGGTGCCCCAGAATCTGAATCGTTCTGTGGAGCTTCGGGGCTCAGATGTTATAAAACTGTCACCATGTTTGGACGTTCCAGATGTGAAGGAGGTTTGACAGGAACAAAGTGTGTTCACATCTGGACAGATGTTCTGTCAGTAAATGAAATGCAGTGTAGTGTGACTGTAAAAAAAAAAAAAAAAAAAAACGTTTACTTCAAACCTGTTAAACCTGAGTTTTTATCTGAAGTCTGACACGTGCGCGTTCTTGTTTAGATTGCTGCAAAGCTAATGTTAGCATTAGCAACAGTTTACTTCAGAGGCTTCACCTTCTTCTTCACCTTCTTCTTCACCTTCTTCTTCACCTTCTTCTCATTGTTCCTGCTCACATTGCTCTGTTTAGTTTCCAGCATCATGACGACAAACTGTGACACAACACAAACACAGCATCAGGCCTCACTCCGCTCTTACACACACACACACACACACACACACACACATATATATATAATTTTCTTTCCAAGAATCTGGAACATACCAGTTTCCCCCTGGGGAGGGAGGGAGGGAGGGAGGGGGAGGGAGGAGGTTGGGGCGTGTCGTGGAGGGTGAGGTGGAGGAGAGGTGATGGGTCGAGATTAAACCATGTTCCTTTGGACACGGGGGACACAAATCCTGTTAGAGAGCTGAACCAAACAGCCCTGAGCGCGCGCGCACACACACACACACACACACACACACACACACACACAGGTGAACATGCAGTCGACACGTATACACTTAGGGAGGCATGTATCAAAATTTCTGACACGCACAGAGCACATGTTGTGTTTTTTTTGTGTGTTTATGTTTGTGTGTGTGTGTGTGTGTGTGTGATGGAGTGAGACAGAGACAGAGAGAGAGAGAGAGAAATTTTCAGGTAAGAAGTGATAAGTGACCTCTTAGGTGGCACTTCTCACAGTCTGAGGTGTGTGTGTGTGTGTGTGTGTGTGTGTGTGTGTAGATGAGGCACTCGTACATTTGTGATTGTGACTGTTGGCACTTGTATGGCGACTCTGAGTGTGTGAGTGTGTGTGTGTGTGTGTGTGTCTTATCAGTGTAGCTGGTGGAGACAGCTTGTTGGCCTCAGGCCTCTATTTCACCCTACAGACCACACAGATGGGGGGGGGGGCACAGAGAGGAGGGGGGAGGGGACAACAGAGAAGGAGAAAAGGAGGGAGGGAGGACGGAGTGAGGTGGGTTTAGGTGATGAGAGGAGGAATCAGGGTAACAGAAAGAGGAAGAGAGAAAGATGGAGGACAGGTGATGGGTGATGCGTTCAATGACCCTCAAACATCTGGAATTTCAACTTATCCTCACTATTTATTTATTCATGTATGATCTTCTTCAGATGTTGAAGTGATCAGTGGCTGAGATGTGTTCAGTGGCAACACAGGGACGTGGGAGATTCTAGTTGCAGGTGTGTAAAAACATATTTCCTCACAATGTCAGTTTAAACTTTTAACAGATTTTTATTTTTTTTTAATTTTTTTGTGGACGAGGATGAAACTTCAGACACAGAAAATGTGTGTTTGTATAAGAGCAACTGTATAAAATCAACATTTGTTCACGTTAAACTTTGATTTGATCGGCTCCATTTTTCTACTGGATATTTTTCCAATAATCATTCAGTTCAATTTGCACAAAAACAACTCCTCAAACCCTAAAGACATTCAACTCCGTCACATCCGACCAAGTTTCAGTTGATAAGTGATGTTTTGTTTGTTAATAGAGGTTGAAGGTTCCTGATTGTTTGGCAGCCAGGCGTTCGATCACACTGTCTCTGAGTGTCATTGAACGCACCACAAAGGTCAGGCAACAGAAAGGCTCCATCAGTTTGTCATTATAAGATCATTTCTAACATCACAGCATCGAGTCGGAGAGGAAACACTGAGCAGAAGAAGAAGAGGAGGAAGGAGAGGAGGATGACGGAAAGAGGAAAAGGATGGATAGGAAAGAGAGAGAGTAGAGGAGTGGAGGTGATAGAGATCCGGGGCCGGTTTGACTCTGAGTGTGGAGATTGAAGCATCCTGAACACGCAGAGCGGCTCCTCTCCCCCTCTGAGTGATTTGAATATTGACCCGAGGTTATTACCAGTTTTTTAAATCAAATTACCGAGTGTTGGACTCCTGCCTGATACCTGATAGAGCCAATCAGACGGCTCGTCCCGCTCGCGGAGCTCCACCACACAGCACTTTGCATAAATTAAGATTAAAGTTGGGGGAAGTTTTTTTTTTTTTTTTGGGTGGTGGGGGGGTGGGGAGTTAGTTTTTAACCACTCGGTGACACTCTATCAAGATAGTTTGTGTTGGTGTTAATCCCTGGTTTAAGATCTGCAGAGCTGCATTTTCAGGTCATTGGGAAGTGATAACACTTGGTGTGTGTGTGTGTGTGTGTGTGTGTGTGTGTGTGCAGCTGCAGGGCTTTCATGTTACAGACAGTGACGCAGTGTAACAGCAGCAATAAGTTTCACACCAACAACACTGTAGGCTACACATTTTCACCATCACACATTCATTTATGCAAAAAAAGAAAAAAGTATATTTAACATATTGAACCTAAACGTCTCCATAACGTGTGTGTGTGTGTGTGTGTAGTTGAGCATTAAAAGTGATGTTATTATTAATTTCTTGTTTATAAACTCTTTTCATTTCCGCAGAAACGTGTTTTAATTTGATTTTTTCGTCAAATACTGAACGAACATAAACACAAGTCAGATGTTCAGGTTCCATTCACCTCCACTGTGAGCGATGGCTTTGGAATGAGTCAAAGAAATCCACCAAAATAAAAGACGTTTTCTTTTATCACATTAAGAAAACGGCTGTCATCTTATAAAACCTGTTAACACACGTTAAACTTCATTAACCAGCAGTTTAATTTATAAACTACTGTTATTTTTTATTCCTCAGTCTCTAAGAGGCTGAAATATCAGACGCAGCCTCCGAATACTTACTTGTAGGGGATTATTTCAAAGTAAAAGCCTTGACCTTCCTGCTCTGTGACCTTTGACCTGTGACTGTACCTGAGTGCTTCCAGCTCCGTGTGTCCCGTGACGACAGGCGTGGATCACAGTGAGCAGAGTTTCCGCTCGTTCGGCTGAAGAGAGGACTTCGTCACTTTGCCCATTAAGCTCTTTAAAAGTTTGACTTTGTGCCGATCTCGTCCTCGTGGAGCCAATTGACTACAAATAATGTCATAATTGATGTTTTAGCTCAAAACAAAGTCGAACACGCGGCGGTTCTTAAAACTGTTTTTTGACCTTTTTTGCATCAGAGCCTGCGTGAGATTGAAAGCTAATGTTGTTAATTATCACCAATGATCTGCCGTGTGGCTCATGGAAATGAACTGAAATCAGTCTAAATTAATGCTCCTCCAAACACATACGGTCAGTGAATCCATCTCTCTCTCTCTCTTTTTTTTTTTTTCCATCCAAAAGTTGTTGAGACACAAAGTGGAAAGTGTCTCACCTGCCTCCCTCCTCCCTCGCTCTCCCTCCTCCCTCCCACCTGCAACATCTCTAACAGCTAAATGAAATATGCAAATAATCGCCGCCGATCCCAATAAGAAATAATTAACGCTGTCTGCTCTCCGTGGCAGCAGGTATTAGCATGCCAAAGCACTCCAAAATGTAATTTATAAAGTGAGTTTAGAAAAAAAAAACACACACCCAGCTCTTTCTGTGTCTTTGCCAACGGCAATCTGACGTTTCTAATGCACTCTGAGAGAGGGAATAAATTGATAGTGGTGGTGGCAGCGGCGGCTTTTTCTGTTTTAATTTTCCATTCCTGATATTTTTCAAATATTTAATTACGTGGATGGTAAAAGTGAATATGTAAAGTTGGCTGTGTGTTTTTTTTTTTTTTTTTGAAGCCACAGATGGTTTGTGTCACATTACCTTGTTAAACATGGACTTGATTATTGCAGGAAGTGTTTGAGTTTGATGAAAGTTGGTGGAAAGTGGCAGCGGCGGCGGCGGCGGCAGCAGAACGAGTCAAACATGACGCCCCGAGAACTTTTTGAAGAACAGGTGGAGGAAAGGAGGAAAAGGAAGTTTTGATGTTTCTCCTCCAGCTTCTGTTCAGTGGTTAAATAAAATACAAGGTGGACGTTCAGGTAGAACCAGGGAGGGAGGGAGGGAGGGAGGGAGGGAGAGCACAGCTTCTCCTTCTTCCTCTTCTTCTTCTTCTTCTTCTGTAGAAATGATCCTCACAGGTTGAGGTTGAACTCGTGTGACGTCAGGTTGCCAGGTGCAGTCAGTGTGTTTACCTGCAGTAGGTTCAGATCAGGTGGGACATGTTTTAGACAATATAAAGAGACACACATCAAAATGATGTGACGTCTGATTAAACATTAGCTTCATATCTTCTCAGCGGCTGAACGACCGTATCCCTCCGCACAGACTCACCTGGTTACACAGGTGAGCAGAGTGAGTGCTGCTGATGAACACCTTCAGACCCCCGGCTGAGTTTTCTTCTGAAGCAACATTAACTGACACTACTACACTAACTGGACATGTTCACACTCATCCTCAGCAGGTTCACGAACTTTCACAGTTTTTCACATCTGATCAAAATCTGAGACAAACCAGGTTAAACCAGAGAGACCAGAAGGGTTTCATTGCTTTTCAAAATAAGAGCGCAATTGTAGCTGTGGTGTTCTGAGACAGTGCACATGGGGCTGGTGAAGGAATTCTGCTCAGACAGACACACACTCACACACACACACACACACACACACACACACACACACACACACCCAGACTGCTGTGGACATATGGACTGACACATGAATACAAATGAGTGCATCTATGCAAGGACACAAAGAATAAACACTATTAAAACACAAACACTCATGAGCAGACAGACTCTTTCTCCCTCTCTGTTACACACACACACACACGCACACACACACGCACACACACACACACACACTGTCCTCCTGGTGACTTAATTACATCCCCCCTCCCCCCTCTGTGCTCTCAAAGCCACACAATCAAAACCACATTTTGATATCATTTCACTCATTTGTATTCATACATCAAGGCGCACACACTTACTGCGCACACACACACACACACACACACACACACACACACACTCTTACTGCACAAACACACACACGCACGCCCTTTCTCTCTCTCTCTCTGTTACTGATCAAAGATTCTCCATCTTGTTCTTAAATAAAAGGCAACAAGGACCACTGTAGGCTGTAATTACTACCACAGAGCCTGATGCTGACTTTGTCTGTGTGTGTGTGTGTGTGTTGTTCATTGCGTGTGTGTCTGTGTTTTCTTGTTATTCCACTTTGATTCTTTGTCTTGTCGTTGTCGTCTGTTTCTTTCTTGTGATGATTTTTTTGAAGCAATAATGAATCAGAGAGTGTGTGTGTGTGTGTGTGTGTGTGTGTGTGTGTGTGTGTGTGTGCTGCCTTATCAAGTGTTTATCCATATTATCCCTCTTAGTTTGGACTGACCCCGGCCTGAAAACGACAGTCACATCCTTTCTTCTTTTTCTGTTTTCTGTTTACTGAGGAAACACAGAGAGAGAGAGAGAGAGAGAGAGAGAGAAGAGACGGAGGAGGAAAGAAAGAAGGATAATGGATTGAGAGAAGTGAGGGAGGAAGGTGAGAGAGCAGGAGGTGGAAGGAGACGGGGAAGAAGAGATGAAAAATGAAAAGTGGGATGAACGGAGGGAGGGATGATGACAGGATGAATGGATGGAGGAGAGGTAAAACAGGCAGATATGTATCAAGATGACAGGGACAAATGAAGGGAGAGAAAGAAAAAAGAGCGAGAGAAGAGGATGGACTGAGGAGGAGAAGACATGAAAGGGAAGTGAGAGAATGAAAAGACTGAGAGGATGGGAGGAGGATAAAAAAAAGGAGAATTTGAGAAAATGTTATGAAGGTGAGTGATGAAAGAGAGAGAGAGTGGGAAAACAAGCAGGTGATGGAGGGATGAAAAGCTAAAAGCAGAACAACATGGATTAAAGAGATTTTAAGGGATGAGAAGAAGAAGAAGAAGAAGAGATGGACAGAATAAAGTTTAACAGAGAAGGAGAGAAGAAGGAAGGAGATGAAACGAGATATCAGAACAAAAGACGAGAGGTGGGAAAGTGGAGGTGGGAGGGGGGAGCGGGGGGGAGGGGGGTGCAGGATGTATGTATGAGCGGATGGAGGGATGGATAGATAGATGGATGTGACGGAGGTGTGGAGGCTGTTTTTGTCTCTCTACCTGTGAGGCACAGTAAATCAGAGGCAGATAAGGTAATTCTGTGAGTCGTCCATCATCAGGCTGAAGACAGTTTTATAGGCAGCAGATTGGCTGTAAGGGCTGCTGATTACAATGAGGTGGGGGGGTGTGGGGGTGGGGGTGGGGGGGTGGAGAAAGAGAGAGGAGGAGCAGTGAAGGAGGTGTTTGGAGTCGAAGCTCTGTGTCTGTTGAAGTTTGACAGATCTGTGAGGTCGATGAGATTCAGTGTCGTGTTTGTAGAAAATCTGTGATTTATCAGTTTTATTGTTTTGTTTTGTCTCGAACAACAAACAAAGATAAGAATGAAAGTAACAACAACAACATCAGAACAAGTACAAACACACCAACAAACAGTCTCATCCAGGGGACAAACAAACAAACAACAAACAAAATGAAGCAGAAGCTTGTTTAGCCCCGCCCCTTCCTCACAACATCATATCCAATAAGATCAAATACAAACCCTGAGAAAATACAGATTTAATGCACCACACAACAAATACAGGTTATTTAGTCTAAATAATAATAATAATAATGTAAAAAAAAAAAAAAAAGTCTATACATGTGCAGGTTAAAAACGTCTCTGCAGCTCTGAAGAGTTTCACATTAAAATTGCAGCTTAATGAAAGTAAAACAAGGTTCAGACGACTTCTTCAACAACAAAGTGACAGAAACAAGTTTATACTTTCGTCTGAAGACAAAATGTCATTTCAGTCAGTTAACCTGATCTGAACCGTGTTCACTCACTGACGTTTAAAAAGCCCTGACGGCAGCTGTGCTTTTAATTTGTCGGCACAGACAGGAAGTAAACAAAAGGAAGAAATATTGTAATAAAGTCATTAAAAGACAAACTGTCTCCACTTAATGATGTGAGTCGTCATAGAAACACAGGAGCAGGCGAAACGTTTCAGCACCACGGACAGTTCTCGTGTCTGATTGGACGTCAGAGGTTGGAGGTCAAAGGTCACAGCCTGCTGCAGACTCTGGCTCTGTGGCTCAGGGGCACTACAGCAGGACGTGTCTGAACCCTCCACCTCTCTGGACGTTGGACGCTGTCACTCGTTCATATGCCGCCGGTGGCTAATGACAATTTCATGACCTCCTGTGGTGAAGGAGAAAACAAGTCCGGTCTGCGATGTGTGTGTGGAGGTGGGGGGGTTGAGGAGGAAACAGGACACAAAATGGCTGCCGGTGCAGAGTGGCGGCGGCGGCGGCGGCGGTGTTACTGTATGTGGAGCGAAAGCAGAGGGTGTTTATTTAGTATTTATTCTGCACTTCATCATCTCCCCTCCACTAATCCACTGGCTGCTGAACGCACCACTGACCACGGCGTATCGCTAACCTCTGCCTGGATCACAGAGAGCCCAGAGTGTGTGTGTGTGTGTGTGTGTGTGTGTGAGAGAGAGAGAGAGAGAGAGAGAGAGAGAGAGAGGATGATGTCTATCCCTCCATCTGAAACCTTGTTAAATATTCATTGACAATTATTCCGCTTTGACCGAGGAGTTAGATGATGCTACTGCAGAGAGAGAAAGTGTGTGTGAGTGAGAGTGTGAGAATGTGTGTGTGTGTGTGTGAGAGAGAGAGAGAGAGAGAGAGAGAGAGAGTGTGAGGTGAAGGCGAAGAATAATAAAAGATTGTCTCTGTAATATTATGATAAATCACTTGTATGTAAAATCATTAAATGACCTGCAGACAAACCAAAAACACAGAGTGACAGAGAGACCACCCACTCACTGTCTCTCTCTCTCTCTCTCTCTCTCTCTCTCTCTCTCTCTTTCACACACACACACACACACACACACACCAGGCCTGAGCATGATTAGGTAAGCGTATTAAATATTAAAGATCAGATGTGCCCTTGGTGGACTGCGCTGCTGTTGGAGTGAAACTCTCCTCGACTCGTCCGCTCTCTGCTCGTTCACTGTTCACACTGGTCACTCTCTGAGACTGTGGTCACCTGACAGCCCCCCCCCCCCCCCCCCAGCAGTGTGATGCCTTCACACAGATAAAACAACAGTTTCACCTGAATGCTCTGTCACTCAGTGGGATTCACACACTCATCTCAATCTGTTTATTGTTAGTTTTATTCGTATCAGTGGACGTAACTTTTCTGAACCAGAATGATGTCGACAACTTCATCTCATTAATATCTATAAGTTTATCAATCACCTGATCAATAATGAAAGTGATCGGAGTTAATCGGTTGCTGATTTTTCTTCTGACAATGTTTTTCATCTTTTGATTTTTCTTCCGTCGCTCAAATGTGTTTTTGAATCGTCCAATAAAATTCATCCCACTCCTGAGGACGCTCCGCATTGGGGATCGCTGGGACGCCGCCTGTCGTCTCCGTGGCGACAGCCCCCCCGGGTGTCGTTACGACAGCTGCTGATTCCACACCGGTGGATTCTGGGATTTTTCATGGCGACTAACGAGGCCGTAAAAAGATCCAGCTAATTTACTGTTTTTTTTTTTGTTGTTGTTGTTTTTTTTTTTTAAAGTCCCCCTAGTGTTGACTGGTGGCGTTGTTGCCATGGCAACCCTGATAATCCAGGGAAGAAGGCCCTCGAGGGCGATGGTGGCGCATTGTGACAGATGTTTACAGCTGTAAAACATTCGTCTGTCAGAAAGCACAGCTCTGCTCTCTTTCTTTCTTTCTTTCTTTCTTTCTTTTTTTCTTTCTTTCTTTCTTTCTTTCTTTCTTTCTCCAAACTTCCTTAAAGTAAATTTGTTTTGAAGTCTAATTCACATTAATGTTTTGAGATGATCACAGAGACACAATTACTCCTCTTCATTCTTCCTTTTCTTCTCCTCCCTCCCCTCTCTTTCTACCTCTCCTCTCCTCCTCTCTCCATCAGGTCTTTAATCTTTACACCTCTCTCGCTCTCTCCACCATCTTCTCTCTGAATCGGTCGGTGGAGGTTGAGGATTGTAGCTGCTGTGTCGCGCGTTTTTGATTTATGTTCCATCTTTGATATTGAAAATAACTGGAATGGTGTCCTTGAACGCAGCCGAAAGCGCAGGCAGGACGAGGTGGAGGAGGAGGAGGAGAGGGTGGAGGAGATGTAGGAGATGCAGGAAGAGGAGTAAAAGGAGGTGAATTTAAAGAGAGAAGAAGAAGAAGAGGAGCAGATAAAGAGAGAGGGACGGTGCCGTCTCTGGCCTCCCTCTCTCCCTCCGTCACGTCACACTTTACTTTCACTTCCAGATGCTCGCCGTCAAATTGCATCTAATAGCAGAGAATTACACAGAATGGACCTTAATTACCTGTAATTTACCCCCCAAAATCTTAATTCCCCCTCCGCCACCCACCACGCAAATAAACGCCACATCTAATTTGCTTGTTTTGGAGACCACGCCGTCCACGGTGATGGATATGAGACGCCTTTGAATGGGCTGAAGGTAATTTGATTTCAGAGGAGCCTGCTGCATTTTTAATGGTCTGAACTCAGTCAGGCGAGAGCGAGCGACCAATCAGAAGTGTCACCTTTGATACAACCGCAACACTTTTCCCAATATTATACTATATTTGTGTGTAGAACAGCATCTCGACACCTGGCTGCGGTGATGCACAGGTGAGGACGCAGCTGTAAGAACAGATCTGAAGCGACAGATATAAAAGAGAAGAAGATCAAATGAAGAAAAAAACAACTTGTAGAATAAAATAAAAGACATAAAAAGATCAAGTAAACAAATGATTGGAAGATAAACTCCAACTTCCTGAAGGTGCAAACTGTGCCGAGTTGAGTTTATTCACCTGAAGCCACAGCGGCCAATCAGAGAGCAGCGTGCTCCTGCAGCAGATCAGAGATCAGATCTGAGGCTCCACTAGAAACACAATACATGAATCTCATCTGCTGTTGTTACGCTCTCCTCTCTGCTACTCACACACACAGATCCAAACCAAAACACACATTCAATCATCACCATCATCTGCCTGTCTCCCCTGCTGAGTGTGTGTGTGTGTGTGTGTGTGTGTGTGTTGCAGCAGAGAAAGGGATTCTTGTGATGTTGTTTTTTAAATCATATTTGATTTCATGCATAATTAGCTCGGCCATCAGCAGCCGGCGGGCCGCATGCTGAGTGTTTATGCACACACACACACACACACACACACACACACACACACACACACACACAGGTCAGGCAGGATGCTCTCACACTGAACAGAGAATTCACAACATTTCTACCTCACCATCAACTTGAAGGTGCACTGCTTACCTCACCTGTGTGTGTGTGTGAGTGTGTGAGTGAAGCCTGCAGGCAACTTCCAATTTGCCGATAGAGGGAGAGAGAGAGAGGGAGGGAGGGGGAAGAAAAAGAGAGAGAGAGTCTTCTTTGCTTTGCTGGAGACTCACTCGCAGTCGGATTAAAAACTTAATTATGTTTTAAAATGATATTTTAATTAAATATGGAGGGAAGCAGAAATGGATTGGCACCAAAATAATTAATCAAACATCAAAAAAAAAAAAAAAAATACTGAGCGGCGTCTTTCTGCTTCGGCCAGCACAAAATAAAGTCGGCAGGCCTGTTAGCTCGGCTGAACATTCATTTAATTCTCCCTCTCTCTGTTTTCTCTTTACCTCGCTCGCCCCACACACACACTTACACACACACACACACACACACCAAATAACGTCCCATTCCCACAATGCATCTGTGATGACTCTTTACAGATGTAATTAATTATTAAGCTGCTAATTAATGATCACTGTCTTCGTCCTGATCCGTCGTCTTAACACGTCTGGTGTCAGGATGATCTGCTAAGCGCTCGCTAACACTAGCGACTGAGCTGCTAACGAACGTAGTAACAGGTAACATTAGTTGGTTAGTTAGCGACATATTCAACCTGATGGTTAACGTCTTCTTATTTTAGCTCTGTCTTTGGTCTCCACCAACAGAGAAACATCTGGCTCTTTAGCTGCTGCGTGTTCATGTGACTCCCATGCTAACAATCCAAGATGGCCGCCGACAGTTCCTGTCATCGCATTGCCTTGTTTTTCTATCATTCAGTTAGTTGCAGCGACAGTATTGTGCAGTTTCTGTCGACATGTTGTTGCGTTGCTTTCACACACAAACTATTGTGTAGTGCAACAACAACAACAACAACAACAGCAGCTAAGCTAACAGTAGCTTTTCCTACTTGTTACCAACGGAGACGGAGCTTACTGGTGTTTTTATGAGCTTAGCTTCTGCTTTGTCACTAGGTCTTAAAACATTAAGTTGCTAACGACGTCACAGCTTTTGTCTGGAACTTTTTACTCTCAAATATTTAGTTACATGTTTAAATATAAAAGTAAAAGCAGTGTTTTTACGTTAAAGTCATTGTGACAGTGAATGTTTTTTCAATAACAACATAGAAAACATTTCTATCTTCTCTCTCATCCTCTGTTCTTCACCCTCCTCTCCTCTCAGAGGGATGGATGGATGGATGGATGGATGGAGTGGAGGGATGAGTGGAGGAGAGGAGAGAGCGAGATGATAGAGGCAATCAATATTTCTAGCATTCTAATTAAAGCCTCTCGGTGGAATAAATCCATGTAATTATCAGTAAATGAAATACAAGGTCACTCCACCTGATGGAGGGATGGACGGGGTTGACGAAGGGATGGATGGAGGAGAAAACAACAGGAAGGCGGCGGGTTTGGTCGAGTAGATTCTGCTGACGACCGAGAGTTTGTTTTTATGTTTCTATTTTCTCTATTTGACTCTTCGAATGGTTTGTGTAAACGTCCTCTCTTTGCAAAAAGTGTCCTGTCAAAATGTCCGACAATGTCCACACACACACACACACACACACACACAGGCGGCAGTAGGGTCAATCAGTAAAGAGATGCTGAGAAATTTAATTTTTACTTGAATCAGTTTGAGTTTTTTTATCACTGGAACAATGTGTGTGTGTGTGTGTGTGTGTGTGTGTAAAGGAACATCATCCAACACATTCCACCTTCTGAAGTGTTTAGATGATGCTCAGATGAATTAACAGAGAAGGAGATAAACACTAAATAAATGACTAAACACACTGCTGGATACTTCAGATCTCTCTCTCTCTCTCTCTCTCTCTCTCTCTCTCTCTCTCTCTCTCTCTCTTCCTTCCACCCTCCACCTTACATTTATCAGTTTACCACTTTTTTTCTCTAATTACTTTTGCAAAACCTTCGTTTGACTCATCAAAGTATCTCCTCTGAAAACAGCATTCTGTTTGATGCAGTGTGTGTGTGTGTGTGTGTGTGTGTGTGTGTGTGTGTGTGTGTGTGTGTGTAATAAAAAGATAAATAGACACACAAGAGAATACAATAAAGTGTCTCTGACCTTGTCTGTCATTCAGCATCTCTGAGCCAATCAGAGACACTTCCACCTGCACACTGCTGTGTCTTTAACCACTGCGCTGCATTGTTCTGTGTGTGTGTGTGTGTGTGTGTGTGTGTGTGTAACAGGGACTGGAGAAATGTTATTGATTTTTCAGGTGATCATCATTTTCTCTCCGCTCTCTCTTTGGGCTGCTTGACGTTTTTTCCTAATAGTGTTTTCGGTCTGCATCACTAGAGCATGCTGGGAGATCAGCTAATTTAGCACAGAGATGTGTCAGAGACCTTGTGTGTGTGTGTGTGTGTGTGTGTGTGTGTGTGTGTGTCTGTGTCAGGGAGGCTGTGTTTAAGATGCTAAACTGCTGCTGACTCCTGGAATAAAAAGTCAACAGTGTTTTGCAGTAGAAAGCTGCGGCGGCCGCTGACGTGCCCTTGAGCAAAGTCACAGGTTTGAACGTCTCCAGCAGCAGCAACAGGAGTGAGCACAGTATTAATCCAGATGTTAGGTATTAGTGGGCGGAGCCTGTGGATGGATGAGTTGGCGATGTCCAGCACCGCTGCTGTGATTGGCTGAGAGGCCTGTCAATCAAGCACAGAGGCCTCAGAATGTAGTGTGATAGAGATGTGAAACAGGAAGTGAGTTTTACACATCAGATTGAAGATTATTAATATTGATTTATACAGAGCTGGTATTGATTGATGAGAAGCTGTGAGAAGGTGCTTTAATTAGAAAGTTCAGTCGTTGCCCCGCCCCCTGTTTCCTCACCTGCACACAGGTGAGTCGTCTAAGTCCAGGAGCTTTGACTGACACTTCCTGTCAACACCGTGATGAAGTGACGTGGACACTGAGCTGTTGGGAGAAAGACAAACAAGAAATGACCCTGACTGTTGTTGTTGTTGTTGTTGTTGTTGTTGTTGTTGTTGTTGTTGTTGTAGATGTGATTTGTACCTGAGCAGGTTTTTAAAGCACCAAACCTCTGAAGAAGAATCAATAACAAACTAATAAACATGTTGTTTGTAAGAAAAGCTGCAGCTCTGACACGTCAAGTTCAGGTTAACTTAACATTTTGTGCCTGAAAACACATAAACACGTGTCATGTTTTCATATGTTCAGGTACACATGACAGAGTGTGTCCCATCAGTGGCTCTGATATACAGATCCTGGATCAGCGAACAGTCTGAGGACTCGTCAGAGCTTTAAGGGTTTTTCAGGTCACATGTCGGAGATGAAGATGTTTGGCAGGAGCCCGGTGCTGGGGGCAGGTGTTACAGCAGCCCCCATTAATACAGCTAATTAACATTAGCCACTATTCTAATTAACAGGCAAACTAATTAGGAAATAATTAACCAACATAAAAAAATCAGATCTTAATGAGAAAGAGTGAGAGATGAGGTGGAGGTGGTGTCAGGGATCACAGCGGGGGCCGAGGAGCGAGGAGCAGGAGCTGCTTCAGGCTCAGGCTTTAAATCTGATAATGAGACTGACTTCATTTTATTACGAGTGTTTGTTTGAGGCAGAGAGCGTGTGTTGTCTTTAAAGCTCCGTACAGTATAAAGGCTCAGAGCCTCCTCTCTTCTGATTGGCTGACACCGACCTGTCCTTACCAGAGCTCCAGAGCGAAGCTGAGAGAGGAGATGGAGAACTCGGAAAACAGGAGGTTCAGTGAAGGAGGTAACAGGAGGTCAGTGGGTAAAACCTCAGCAGAGACATGTGGACAACAGGATGTTTGGGTTGCTGTAACATGAGGAGATGATGAACTCCAGCTTGTTGCCCAGAGTCCTGCAGATCACAGCTCAGGTCGGTGTTGACACTCTGCAGCTGATTTAGATCAGATCAGTAAGTGACATTTTATTTTGGAGGAACTGAGTCTTAAAACCTGCAACATGCAGATTATAAACAGGAAGTAGATCTTTTTCTAATGAAATGGTCTTTAACTAGAGTCTGTACACACGACTTACATCTGTGTGTGTGTGTGTGTGTGTGTGACATGTGTTTTCTTTCTCTCTGAGATGAAAGCTGAACGTTCATTCAGCTTCTTCACGCAAATCAAACTGTGTTACAGTATCGACGTGCACAGGTGTGTGTGTGTGTGTCTGTGTGTGTGTGTGTTAGCTCTGGGACTTTTCCAGTCAAACCACCACCGTCCTTGTTGGGACCAGTCGTCCTCGCTCGTCCTCGTCTCCACAATGAACAGGAGTCAATGCGATGTCCTAACAAGGATAGCTACACAAACCTGCATGCGTGTGTGTGTGTGTGTGTGTGTGCGCTGGCAGCTGGATGCGCCGT